>OY723392.1:26680668-26687421 GCA_963210295.1 Ophion ellenae
TACCGACCGCGATGAGGTGTCATGCCGTCTTAAGGCCTTAGGCCACAGTAACGGGCATAAAATCATGTGGGAAACTAACAATTTTTTTCGTATGCAAAAGTGATTCACTCATAAAATTAATTACACATCTATTTAATATGAATATCAATCTGTTAGAAAAAATATATTTTTTTTCGATGTACACAATGGCCGACTACTAATATTTTCTTTTATCTTTTTTTTAAGGCTCTCCGCGGCGTGAAATTTAGCATCCACAATTTTTGACCGAGAACAAAAATCAAAAATTCTCGTCAATCTACATTAGAATACCTAGAGAAGTATGTACGGAATTAAAAAAATATTGTTTTATTCAAAAGTTGTAGGTATTTGAACTTAAGAAATGAATTTTCAGTGAAAAATTTCGTCATAACTGCTCATAAACTGCTCACAAAATGAAAAGTTTTCGATTAATCAGAAATTCCGTACGAACTTCTCTGCGAAATGCAATTAGGAGCATAACTTCAAAATTTGAAGTAAATCGAGTGAAAATTGTTGAAGTTATTTGTTCCGCCAATTGGAAAAAAGCTGTTTCGACAAGGTCCGAGTAGTCGGCCATTTTGTACATTGAAAAAAATATATATAAATTTTCTAACATCTTGATATTCATACCAAAGAGATGTGTAATTGATTTTATGAGTGAATCACTTTTACATACGAAATTTTTTTTTTCAATTCGCACATGATTTCATACCCGTTACTGTGGTCTAACCCCTTAAATGGTCCACCCTGTATATACGTACCCAAGTGCACACGTATAGATGTACGATCGGCGATCGAGTCCGCGCGTTCACTTCGATTATATCCTATATTTGTATTATACGAGCATACAGCGAACTTTTAAACGCTCCTCTATATGGACCATTTCTCATCTCGTATCGCGTTGATATATTCGACAGGATATTTGCATACGTTTTATGGATTCTGTAAAATAAAGTTGTCGAGCGAAGGAAAAAAAAACGGATCGTCTTGATTTTGATAATTTTCGGGTCACAGTTGGCTGCATAATTAATTGATCGATCACATTGTAAATTCGAGCGAGCGCCTCAACGACACCCCATTTGTATATAAGTATGTAGACACGCATCCGATCGAGAACGGACGAATTTGCATTATTTACGGCGCACCAGCAGGGAAATTCGACGCGTCTGTATCGCGACAATTGATTCAGCGAGCAATCTCTGATAATAAACGTGCAACGGTAAATTGGCGGCCGAAAACAAGGGGAGGGGGGTGGGGGTCGTAATAATTTGAAGCTCGAGCGAGTATCGTGATAAATAAGGCTACGTATATGGCAACGTGTATACACGGTATAGGTGCATATATAATTTTATCTCTCTTTTCTCGTTCGAAATTCCAAAGTCGCCGGTACGCAGAGGAGAAGATCGCCGAGCTGTATTGTTTCCGTCCCACGCCCACGCCCTCGTTCTCTCGCCCTCTCGCTCCGAGGATTACACATTGAGAAGAGGAGGAAAGGTATTAGAGGGAAAAAGATTGGTACTGCACACGTATCCTCTCCTCGTTCGCTCTGCCGTACGGTGAGAATGTTCTCCGAGAGGAACAGCCTCTTTCTCTCTCTCTCTCTCTCTCTCTCTCTCTCTCTCTCTCTCTCTCTCTCTCCCTCTCTCTCTGTCCTTTTTCTCCTTCTCGCTCTTGAGGCCTGAGAGAACTGGAGCCTGGAGAAGGCGAGGAAAAGGAAGAAGGCGAGGGAGAACGAGAAAGAGAGAGAGAGAGAGAGAGAGAGAGAAGGGCTCGGAAATATCGGCCGTGGAGCGTCACCTGTTGCAAGTTGCGGTGCGGATATTGCGCTAGACGCCTTGTGCTGCGGGGATATCGCTAAATATCTTCTGATAATATCTCAGGGGTCGTGTCGAGGCGAGTACGAACCCACACGTATTCCACACATGCCTCCTTCGCATAATCTCCTGCAGCAGCGAAGCTGCATACGGCTCTTCGCCACTTGGCGAATACATCAATTTAACCGAATATACGTCAAAGTTTTGCCATAAATATTACTACTGCAATATAGATACTTGAGCAATTTATTTACATTTTCAAATTTATTTCCCATTGTTCGCCATCTATTATTAATTATTTATTTTATATGTATAAATATATATATGCCATCATAAATGATATATATATATATATATATATATATATATATATATATATATATATATATATATACACTGAGAAAGAAAAATCAGTGATCCAATATCATTGGTGTTATTTAGTGAAATTTCGTTGATTCAATTGTAAAATCGTTGGTTTAAACATTCGGATTTATTAGTCAAAACAAAACGCTCTTGACATTAATAACATGGTGAAATTAAACGTTTTTTTTTTATTCAAAAGATATATTGTTAGCCGAGAACAATATATTATTGAAACTATCTAAAAAATTATCGCGAACAAATTATATAGTTTTGAATGCATTTCCTGCAACGAACGAAAAAAAGCGTTTCAATTCATAACACGAATATTGTTGATTCGAGTACACGAGAAAAATTGAATTTCGCTCGTTTGATTCAGATAAAAATTCTATTTAGTAAATATGTTATTTTATTTTTTTCGCCATATCCGATATTGATTTCTAAGTACATTATTCGTTGAAATATTAATATTTCATTTTGATTGAAAAATATCAAGCAAATGTCTGAATTGGTTAAAAAATTATGCGAAAATAAAATTAGGTCCTTGCGCATTTGGTTGAAAAAATTCAACCAAATCATGGCCGAGCGCGACCGAAATTATAGGTGTGAGGAAACCCGTAGTTCTCGGAGTGACCGCTAGAAGCCGCACGCGCGCTCGTTTCTCGCAAGCGTAGCGCGAACCGAAAATCTACTTATCTTATATTCTCGCCACTATTATCGTTGATGATCATTCGTTTCGATGCAGTAAAGAAATAATTAATTCTATTGATTATATTTTTGTACCAATTAAAAAATGTTGTAGCAACCGCTTAATTATTTCATCCACACATCTACGGATTGTATATAGAATTATTTCAATAGAATATAATTTTATTTGAAGGATAATGTAGATATTCAGAGAACAGAGGATCGTTTTCACATAAAATAATATGTTATTTAAATCAATCACATTCTCCAATATTTCATAGTATTGTAACAATCTCATATATCGGTGGCACTCCGCAGCAGCACATTCATTTGGATCAACCAATATATTTCTTTGATTCAATTGAATTTTTTTCTCAGTGTATATAACAATAATAATAATAATGATATATTATATTCATCATTTACGATGGTTTTGGCACCGCGCGCACCGTGGAGAAAGGCTGTAGCACATTGAAGGCGGAAAACGGCTGAAAATCGCGCCGATTCTGGCCGATCTCGCTTGAGAAAATCGCGAATAAGGGAGGTGGGCGCTGGTCACCCGGTCTTACGTTGGATCAGGTGGTTGCGGCTGGACGGTCGTGGAGACGGCGGATTCTCTCTCTCCCTCTCTCTGTCTCTCCCTTTACGAGGCGTATGGTATCGCCATGGAAAAGCTGGTGCTCCGCGCCTCTTATGGTACCCAGCATCATTGCACTATAATATTATTAGATAAACGGCGAACGAGGAGATAGCGTTGGTCATATATATATATATATATATATATATATATATATATATATATATATATATATATATATATATATATATACAGTTTACATAAGCGGCTGCACTCGCGGTTCTGCGTGACCCCTTGCCTCTTCGCGATCTTTTCTTGGCATCGTGTGCACTCTTTCAGCATGCATACATGCACAAAGTACCCATGTGCGTGTATCTATATTAAATACATATATACGCACACACACACACATACACACACACACACACACACACACACACACATATATATATATATATATATATATATATATATATATATATATATATATATATATATATATATATATATATATATATATATATATACACATATATGGCTGCTATTATAATGTATATTAATATATTCTATAATGTGAGTATTATAGGTTATCAAATATATGAAATTACAATAACGTTAAACAATTGGTTTTTTTTCTCCAATATATAATCATCGTATACATATATATATTTGCAGACCGGTCTCGTTTAAAAACGGAGTTTGCTCTTGTACAGCGATATTTCTTTTGGTTTTGGTGTTTGCGGTGTAGGTAGAGAAGGATACGGTATACGCCAGGTCTGGATAGCGACAAGTGCGATTTCCTATACGTATATAGATAGAGAGAGAGAGAGAGAGAGAGAGAGAGAGAGAGAGAGAGAGAGAGAGAGAGAGGGGCGAGAGGGGGAGCTTCGGTAGAACGTTCATCTCAGAAGGGTTAATGGGGTTTGAGGAAAATTGCCTTCGCGCCTAGCGATAGCTTGAAAGCACTCCGCAAGTGTTGTTGAGCCCGTGCGTGTCTGTGTGCGAGCGAGCGCGGCTGGGCTGTTCTCATCGCTTCAACGTCAAGGAGGCTGATCCGGCGCATAAGCGCTATAATCAGCCGGGATTATATTACTATACTAATTTGCGATAAAAGATTATGCGCGCGATTACACAATTAAGAGATTGGAGTTGGGCATTAGAATTATCGAGTTGAACGTAAATGTGCAAACTTCGAGCCTCGCTCTTTCCATATCGCGAGGCAATTGATGAAGTGTTTAATCCTCGATGGAGTCTGAATTGGCTTGAGTGAAATTCCGCCGAGAGCTTAATTTGCCGTTGGCACGCTCCTCCCCTCGCGCAATTGCGGCCGATAATGACGATAAGAAGACTCGAGTGTGACTGAGATTTTGGAGAATCAACGATCGAGCAGCGAAAAAGGATCTCGCGCGTGTGTGTGTGTGTGTGTGTGTGAGTTTGTTGCGACTTTAATGAAGCTCGATCGCTGTATATCTATTAGCGCGCCGCGCGCGCGGAGGCGATCGGTTGCGCGTACCTTGTCAAATTTGTCAACGGGCGCGAAACCGCGATATACGTACGCGGACAACGTCCGCCAGTGTCGCCTGAACGCTCGGCACGTACTCGCCAAACGCTACATATATATATGGGATATTCCACGCCATTTCAGGTAGCCCGTGACCCCGACCATTTTTGGTTTTCCTGATTTTTTTTTTTGTAAAATTGTACCCCATGACAGGAATATTCACACCAATTTTTAGATTTTTATCTCTTTTCTTGCAGGACTTGTAATTTTCCGAAAATTGTCGGTTTCAGAAGTTTTGGAAATGTTTAAACGCTGATAACTCCTGAACTAATTGAGATATCAACAGACGGCACTATATAATTTTCTTTCATTTTGATTCATACTTTCGTTAAAAAAATTGAAAAAAATTATCACTCATCAATGTCAAGGTTTTTTTGCTTCTAAAGTGAAAAAAATTTTTGTAAAAGATGTTTACCATTTTTGATTTTTTCAAAAAAATTCTCTAAAATAGAGTGACTGATAATATGATTTTTAAGACTAGTCTTGTCGTGGGCCTATTTTTCCTTCTATTTTATTTTCGAATCAATCATATTTTTTTAAACGATTTTTATCATTTTCCTGTCCAATAATGCTATTGATGATTTTGTGATTTCTAATTCGGCTTCGACAGGCCTGAAACGACTTTTTTTATTTGTGCTGTCTTTAACGAAAAAAAAAATTTTTGTTCGAAGGCACATTTTTTCTTAAATAGAGTACAAATGAAAAATGAACCTTTTATGACCTGTTGAAGGCCGAATTGGAAATCGCAAAATCATAACTAGCATAATTGGACATTAAAATGATAACAATTGCTTAAAAATATATGATCAATTCGAAAAAAAGGCAAGAAAAATGAGCCCACGATGAGACTAGTCTTAAAAATCATAGAATGGGTCACGTCATTTAAGAGCATCTTTTTGAAAAATTCTAAAAAGGCAATCATCTATTTAAAAAATGGTTTTCACTTTAGAAGCAAAAAAAAATACGTTGACATTGATAATTGATCATTCTTCACGAAAGTATGCTTCAAAATGAAAAAAATATATATATATGTATAGTGCCATTTGCATATCTCAATTAGTTCAAGAGTTATCAGCGTGCAAACGTTTCCAAAACATTTAAAATCGACATTTTTTGAAAAATCATAACTCCTAAAAGAGAAGAGATAAAAATCTAAAAATTAGTGTGGATGTTCCTTTCACGGGGTACAATTTTACGAAAAAATATGAGGAAAACCAAAAAATGGTCGGGGGCCACGGGCTAGCTGAAGTGGGGTGGAATATCCCATATATATATTTATATACGGGAGTCATATTTCCAAACGCGACTTGTAAACCTTTCCGAGTGTCTTGCGCAACCGTGCGGCTCGCGCGCGCTCATCGAGAGAGGCGCTTGCGAAAAAAGAGATCAGTCGCGACAAATGGCTCGACAAATCAGCCGCGCGACGTACGCGTACGTATATACAAGTATGCGTTTATACAGGCCATACTATACTCGTGAACGGGGGGGGGGGGGGAGAAGAAAAGCGCGTGCGGATCGCCGCTTCGAGGTCTCGACCCGGAGCAACGTGCGTGCCCCCACGCGTCGGCCAGGGTGGCGACATTCGCGATCCGAGCAGGAGAAGGGCGAGGAATGGCTCGCATGGGAAAACACTCGCTTCTAGCGCATTACTCTCGCCAACTATTATGTCCAATCGAGAACGTTGCGAATTACGCGCGAGGCAAAAATAAAGAAGCAAAAAGCATGCTCGCCTTTTT
>OY723392.1:26687621-26855121 GCA_963210295.1 Ophion ellenae
GACCATTGCCAGTAAACTTTTTGACCATTGCCAGTAAACTTTTTGCCGGGACTGTCCAGGCTTTGCCCCAATTGTTTTTTTTCCAGGCTTTGCCAGGCTTTGCACCAAAATTGTGAAGGCTTCTCATGGTTATATCTTGGAAACTAGATGGTGAATCATTCTCATTTTTTTTCACATTATTCGTGATATCTTACTGTAGCTTATCCTCGTTTTTTATCAACTTCTTAATTTTAGTTTTGACGGTAAAATTAATGATGCTCTGCTTGCCCATCATAACGCATTTGTTACGTGTAAACCAAGCCAACTTTAAGTGTAAATATCTCAGGTTTGGCGTGGTCAAACTTATTCAAATTGCACAGATGTTTGGATAATGTATTAAATAACGTATATGTCAAATTTCAACCATTTCTTAATTCAACTCTTCTGTGGAGGTACTACCTTAAGCGGTTGCCACATTTTTTATTTCGTACAAAAATATAATCATTATTTATGATTATAGTTTTATGTCTTAAATAAAAAGTGAGCATTAGAATGATCATCCACGATAATAGTGGACAGAATATCAGATATCCAATGGAATATCCATGGAGAGAATATCAGATATTCAACTGATAAGAACAGATGCTACACTTTGATCTTAGCCACAGGCCATGAAGCGATAGTCTTTAGAGTTTCTTCGGCGTGTAAGTAGATTTTCGGTTCGCGCTACGCTTGCGAGAAACGAGCGCGCGTGCGGCTTCTAGCGGTTACTCCGAGAACTACGAGTTTCCTCACACCTATAATTTCGGTCGCGCTTGGCCATGATTTGGTTGAATTTTTTGCAACCAAATGCGCAAGAAACAAATTTTACTTTCGCACAATTTCTTAACCAATTCAGACATCTGCTTAATATTTTTCAATCAAAATAAAATATCAATATTTCAACGAATAATGTGCTTGGAAATCAATATCGGATATGGTGAAAAAAATCAAATAACATATTTACTCAATAGAAATTTTATCTGAATCAAACGAGCGAAATTCAATTTTTCTTGTGTACTCGAATCGACAATATTCATGTAATGAATTGAAACGCTTTTTTGTTCGTTGCAGAAAATGCATTCAAAACTATATAATTTGTTCGCGATAATTTTTTAGATGGTTTCAATAATATATTGTCGGCTACCAATATATCTTTTGAATGAAAACAAACTTTTAATATTATCATCGTTTTGTTTGGACTAATAAATCGTTTTGTTTATCGTTTTGTTAGGACTAATCGTTTTGTTTGGACTAATAAATCCGATTATTAACACCAACAATTTTACAATTGAATGAACGAAATTTCATTGAGTAACCCCAAAGATACTGGATCAATGATTCTTTTTTCTAAGTGTTGGAACATGGCACGATGAAGAAGAGTATGGACGCGAATATTGGACTTTTACCTCCTCTCGTCTTGGCAAGCTCCCTCTCTCTCTCTCTCTGTGGTCGCGACCCGTTAAGGGTCGCGGTACACGAGACGAAATTGAGCCGCGCGCGTTTCTCTATACCGGATTAAACGCCAGGCTTTAATGTAACGCGTGCGCGCGCGCGTCACGAGAATTAGCATGCCGATCGAGCTAGGAGAGCGAGGTGGTCGTGCGTGCATACACGTTACACAGTATACGGCGTGGTCGATCGTAAAGTTAAACGCTTGTCGGTCGGCGATAAAACTCATATATGCGCCTCTCGACGAAGCCGGAGATGTTCTCTCCGCGCTCGTGCACGGGGCCGAGGCTCGCCGAGGCTCTCGGGTAGGCGGCTCGCGGCATCGAGAGCATTAATTTACGATCGTGCTTTCGAATGTTTTGTAAGCGAGCGAGTCGCGGGAACGGCGATCGCTTCTTCCAAACGAACACTCGCTCATCCCAGTATCGATATCAACCGATGGCAATTAATACGCGCACAAATCGGTATTGAAAGTTTGCCGCTTCGCACGCCGTACGATTAAACGATCGCGCGTACGATTGATAAGCAGGCTTCAGTATCGCATTCGACGATGAGAGAAGTTTCTTTCTCATCATCAGACCGGGGGGGGGGGGTTAATAAAAAAAATATATTTGCCACACGGGGCGTGCGAGCTGGATGAGAAAATAACGTGTCATCCGGTGAAACGGTCGGACCGTAAAATCGCTTCGACGCGTTTATCGCGAAGCGCTCGCTGACGTTTCCAGCGGTAGCGGTGAAAACGTCGAGTGCTCTTGAAGAACTTTTACCGCTGTCCGTTCGTGCAATCTTCCGGTAGCAATCTTTAGATCGCGGAGCGAGAACAACGCGCTCGGGGGGATCACCGCGCGAGAAGCGCTCTTCCGAGAGCTTCTCTCCCTCGTACGGCCCCGTACGCCGGCGGATTATCCGTGTCTTTTGCTGTGCGAAAGGGGTTACGGTCCCGTCGCCTCGCGGCTCAACTTCCGCCACAGGCCGTTCGTCTCTCTCTCTCTCTCTCTCTCTCTCTCTCTCTCTCTCTCTCCTCCACATTGTATTTAAAAAAAAAATCCACAAGAAAACTCGTGCTCGTTTCCATTGCGATACTCGATTCGAGAATACGAGTCGAAGGGGAAAATTGCTTCGAGACTCGTTCGCTCTTTTCTCGAATGCAAATATGTTTCATTGACTCGTTGCTCGCTGACTCTCGTACTACCGCATAAGTAAGCGAACAACTGTCGTAGTCGCTTGATCTTCGAAACGAGCGCGGTGCGCTAATCGATCCTGTCCTAATAATGCGCCGAGGGAAAAAAAAAAAAAAAAAAAACGAAATTATAAAGAAAACGAGCAGTCTCGATTCACGTTCTCCGCACCTTTTTGCCCAGTTAAAGTCTGCGAGGTCGGGCTGGTTTCCTTGCGTACTCTCCTCTATTGGCGCGTTTCGCTCTTGTAAAAATAATACATATATATATACACTCACGCACACACACACACAGATATATATATATATATATATATATATATATATATATATATATATATATATATATATATATATATAAATGTATGTATGTATATGTATATGTATACACACACACATCAAGTTGCTAATAAAAAGGCGTGTTACTTCGATAATGAGGTTGTTTGGGCTTTTTTCAACGCTTATTTCCTCGTCCGTTTGACAATGCAGAGGCTTCCTTCTCCATTCTCCGATAAAACGAGGACGCAAAGAACCACAGATAAAAAAATCAATGCAACTGATCGAGTGGCGTATGTGTGTGTGTGTGTGTGTGTGTGTGTGTGTGTGTGTGTGTGTGTGTGTGTGTGTGTGTGTGTGTGTGTGTGTGTGTGTGTGTGTGTGTGTGTGTGTGTGTGTGTGTGTGTGTGTGTGTGTGTGTGTGTGTGTGTGTGTGTGTGTGTGTGTGTGTGTGTGTGTGTGTGTGTGTGTGTGTGTGTGTGTGTGTGTGTGTGTGTGCGTGTGCGTGTTTATATACCGCATGAGCAGGTTGGTAGAAACGGGACAACGGGATTCCCGAATTGCGCAACACACGAGCGAAGCAGGTTTCGCGCGTATACGTGTATGAAGAAGACAGAGACGTGTGGTGCAGGCGCATACCGGAGTCGAGTGACGGCGCACGAGCCTGTCCACACACAGAGGTGTTGTTCAAGTTTTTGTCCGAACGGTTCCACACCGCGATATATATATATATATATATATATATATGTATGCATTGGAGTGCACAGAGTCACACAGGCGAGTATCACCCGCGAACGAGTGTCTTTTCTAAATGTCTCTGTGCCTATACGCTCGATCGTTTATGCTTCTCGGAGTATCAACGTTGCACCACGCGGGCGCAAAACCGAGTGCTCGCACTCGTTGATCTCGCGGTAGGTACGAGACCATTTAGGGGCGCGTGCGACAAATCCGTTCTCGTATTGCCCCGAGGGGCGCAATGTTGCCCCGATCCTGGGATTATCTCAAATCAAGCGGCTCGCACGGAATCCTGAACCGATTTGTAAGCGCCATAATGCAACGGGCGGAGGAGAAGAAACAAAAAAAGAAACATTATCCGTACTTGTCCCGGACGGGAATTCGTCGTATCCGCGGAACGAGTCGCGAATAAAAATTCCTCCTCCCTCCTATTTTCCATCTTCCACGTCGTTTTCTATTTTCACCTCGTTATTGATATTGTTAGTATTGTTTTTTTAATATGGGACTTTATTGCTCCGGGCAACACACTTCCTCAGTTTGCACTGGGAAACATTCACCCGGGGGTCGGGCTCGGTCTTAATCTAGACCGGAACAATAACAATTATTATTATTATTATTATTATTATTTATTATTTATTTATTAATAATGTAAGTAATATTTAAGTAATATTTATATAATAACTTTTTTATATTTATTTTGATATATATATATATAAATTATATATATATATCCATCATACCCGCACGTAATTATGCAGGCTCCTCGACTCCTTGATCTTCAATAATAATAATAATAATAATAATAATAATAATAATAATAAATACTAATAATAAATAAATATTACTTATATTATTATATTACATAATAAGTTATTATATAAAGTTAATATATATATATATATATATGTATATATATATATATATATATATATATATATATATATATATATATATATATATATATATATATATATATATATATATATATATATATTTACATATATTTATATTTATATATAATAACTTATTATATAATATAATAATATAAGTAATATTTATTTATTATTATTATTATTATTGAAGATCAAGGAGTCGAGGAGCCTGCATAATTACGTGCGAGCATATTAGTGACGAGCCACCGTAAATGGCGGCCGGCATGCATAGACGAGATGCGGGGGCGGTAAATCGATCACTGTGCGCGACGACTTTCAACGAACAAAAAAAAAACGCTTGCGACCACTTTGTTTCCGTGGCCACTGTCGCCACGCAATCATGTATGTATATAAATCTTTGCTATCGCGAAATTCCTCGAAGCAAAGATTGCTGAAGCAAAAGTCTCGAGAGCCTCCGAAGAGCAGTGAAAAAGGCGCTAGAACCGGAACAATTACAGAACGTCGCGGTAATTACAGACGTTCTCGGGCAGGTAACCGCGAGAATTCGTCACCGACCACTCGACAGGCTATTTTCAATCTTCAATCATTTCACTCACTGATAATGCTAATGAGATATCACTCATTAACGAAGGATGCATTCTTGTTCGCTCGCGCGATGTGCCTCGCGACATACCGAAGAGAAAAGAATTCCAACGAATCTTCGTCGCTTAGCCGATATTTCGCCACGAGTATTTCCACTCCGCGAAGAATAAACGGACTGACGGGAAAAGCCCGATAATTGCCCGATGGGGAAAAAAAAGAGGTTTTTATTTTTTTTTCGAACGCGACCGCGTTTTTCGGATAATTCGAGTCCGCGCGTTCGTCGAGACGGCGGGGGGGGGGGGGGGGGATCAAGTGAGAGACAAATTTGTCAGTACGGGATAATCGCGTTGTTAATCAAACTGGTCGATATCGAGGAGCGGGAATGGCGACGGGCAGTTGGCCGAGGAGAACAAAAAATCAAACGACAAAAAAAAGAGGCTGGGAAAAAAAAGGAATGTGGGAAAAGTAAGGAAAAATAAACGCAGTAGAGAGAGAGAGAGAGAGTCCGTTTCCCATAGCCGTGGTACGCGCGGCAACAGGTTGAGCGTGTACGTCGCCAGGTTTGGCGTTACGTTCCCCGCGCGCGGGCGCGCGCGATCGGAGTCAATTGATCACTGTTGAAGCCGCGCGACATGCGAGGTGCGCGCGACAGCTATTCCCTTTCTGGATAAATCCCAACTAGACGGATAGCTCCAGTAGCATAGTTTCGCGTCGTCGACGCCGCGTTAAAAAGTCAACGGGGGAAAAAAAAAATCGAGCCACTGAAAAACAATTTGCTTCGAAATGCCGCTGGGAAGGCGGCAGCGGCGTTTTGAGGAGTGACGCGCGATGACATCCCGAAAATTTTCTCTTCTCATTGGTGTATACGCTTCGACAAAAATGTTGGAAGAATTTGATGAAAAAAAATTTGAAATATATCATATTGTCAATTATAATGACAATGGGAAACTTATTTGTTGAGCAATACTCTCGTGAGAAGATTTAAGGCCATAGGCAACGGGTATAAAGTCGTCTGCGAATTTGACAAATTTTTTCGTATGAAAAAGTGATTTACTCGTAAAATAAATTACACATCTATTTAGTGTGAATATCAGGCTGTTAGAATTTTTTTTCACAAATTTTTTTTCACAAAATTGTTGAAGACATAACGTCAACAATTTTCACTCGATTTACTTCAAATTTAAAAGTTATGTTCCTAATTGCATTTCGCAGAGAAGTAGGTAATTTCTGATTAATCGAAAAGTTTTCATTTTATGAGCAGTTGTAACGAAATTTTTCACTGAAAATTCATTTTTCGAGTTCAAATACCTACAACTTTTGAATAAAACAACATTTTTTAAATTCCTTACGTACTTCTCTAGGTATTCTAATGTAGGTTGACGACAATTTTTGTTTTTTGTTCTAGGTAAAAAATTGTGGATGCTAAATGTCACGCCGCGAAGCGCCTAAAATAAAAGAAAATATTTTTCCTATAATAAAAGAAAATATTAAATAATAAAAGAATATATATATAATAAAAATAATAAATATACAATAATATATATATAATAAAAATAATAAAAGAAAATATTTTATTTTTCAAAAGAAAATATTAGTAGTCGGTCATTTTGTAGAATGAAACAATATATATATATATATATATATATATATATATATATATATATATATATATATATATATATATATATTCTAACAGCTTGATATTCATACTAAATCGATGTGTAATTAATTTTATGACCGAATCACTTTTTCATGCGAAAAAAATCGTTAAATTCGCACATGATTGTATACCCGTTACTGTGGCCTAAGGCCTTAAAGAAATTGAAAATACCCTGTTTAATTTTTTTTTCGCCCGAAACTATTATTAGGGTAATTCCGGGGGAGTTGGCCATAGGAGAGAGAAGGCGAATATAAATAATGTATGAAACCGCGATCTAGATTTCACCTGTTACTGCTTAATTCGCTTCGCGTCGTGCGCCGGTGTAAGTGTACGAGCAAAAGTTTGGCAAAAAAATGTTAAGTAAGTAAAATCCTTTTTAATTATTCTGTCTACCGCTAAATTTTTTTGAAGCTTTCATGTTTTACATTGTGGTGATGTTATTTTGTAAAAGTAATGGTTACTTTTATTTTTAAATTTTTATTATTAGTTGTAATGCGTTCTAGGAATTCATTTCTTCTACATTTGTTTTAGACGCCGAATAAGGTACAAGAGAAAATCAATTGCTCTACGAGGGAACTGGACTCACACGGAGAAAGCAGGGGTCTCGAAGTTAAGAATTAATACTATGCTTCTAAAAAAAATATCATTGAATGTCAAAAAGTATTGAATGGAAGATAAACATTGTAATTATGGTATAGTAATAATGAAGAAATTAAATTCGAACCTACGATATGGCACGTAAAATGATACAAGTAATACATTTTATTCGGCATATTGTGATTTTTCGTAGTATTCAAAAAATATTTCGCCCGCGTAATTGGAACAATTAGTTTCCAGTATTCTACAAAAAGTACGGTATGAAGAGTCACATTTTACTAATAACTTCGTAATATTTTTCGCTATACGCCGAAGATTTATGGCCCATCTTTAAAAACCAATAAACAGCCGTGATGGTTAAAATAAATTTGCCAATTTAAAAACTGGGGATACTAAAATACTGACAATTCCATTGGCCCAATATTGTTCCGTTATAAATTGAAAACCGGTACAATATCGGCCCATCGTTTAAAACCAATAAATAGCCGTGATGGTTGAACTATATCTGCCAATTTGAAAACTGGTAATGCTAAAATACGAGCAATTACATTGGCCCATTATTGTCCCGTTATAAATTGAGAACCGGCACAATATCGGCCCATTACCAAAGTTTATCCTGGCCCATCTGTTAAAACCAATAAACAGCCGTGATAGTTAATCGAAATTTGCCAATTTTAAAACTGGCAATGCTAAAATACTGGAAATTACATTTAATTAATCTAAGCCCTTTATTGGCTAAGTGGGTCAGACCATACCTGCTTTTATTTTATTTAAGCCTTGGGTTATCCATTATCTGTATATTGTGCCAGAATAGGCAAATAACTGGCACGTCATATATTAATCGTCTATATTTTGTAGTTCAGTTTTTGTAATCAAGTATTGGCCTATTATTGGCATTTGTAAATAACCAACATAAGTAAGTAAAATATGCCAATTTTGAAACCTGTCATATACGCAAATCACAATTTATTTCAAGGTTATTCCATGAAATATGTATCCATAAGGACCAATCTCGGGCCAATCTTGGCCCGATATAGGTTGAATATTTATCACGCACTCAAACAAACCCAAACAAACTCACGACCCAATATTCTAGATAGACTAACTTCTAGATAGACCAACTGTGAAGGCCCATCATAGAGCCAGTGGTCAATTTCTACATAGGCCCTTTAAGAGGGCCCACATAGGGCCAAGTGCAATCACCACCATTGCCGCTACAATGAATTAGATCATTGGCCCAATAATTGTTGGCTCTGTTGGCCGATATCGGGCCGTTCTTATCATTTCTACAAAGGCACCTCATTGGTAAATACTCACGGCCCAATATTCTAGAAAGGCTAACTGTGAAGGCCCGTCCCAGGCCCAACGGTCAATCTCTACATGGGAAGTTCAATTGGAAATGAAGATAGGTCAAGCAACGTCTGTACTTTTATTTTTACGAATCCTAAAAAAAAACTGTGGCCAACTACCCCGGACTTACCCTAATACACAAACACGAAATGAGAACATTTTCCGGTGTGAGATGTGCGGAAAATATCCTGCGGAAATCGAGCCCCGGGGCTTAGATTACACCCGTCCGATCGGCGCGAAGCACCTGTGCGCGACGCGGCTTTTCCATAGGTCGCCCACGCTCGTGGAACTCCAGACCGTGGATAATGACCCCCCTCCTTTATTCGCTCTTTCTCCGGAGCTCGGTCCATTTCACCTTTTCACCGGTACAATCCTCCTGCAGTGTGCACCAGGTCTCGTGTTCTTCGTATCAACGATCTATATTAAGGACGTGGGAATGTGAAATGAGAGGTTGTCCGAGTATCGCCGGAGGCTTGCTCGGGCTTCTCCCCTATGCGTGTGTGTGTGTCGCTCGACCACGTGTGGTCGCAGAACGCGCCTCATCTTCTCCATTCAAATAATGGATGAACGAAAATTAATGGAACGTCTCAATCTGTGGAACGTGAGCGAGTAAACGAGCAAGTCCGGTATCTTTCCGTCCTCGGAATTCCCCGAGAGATGACTCGGCTCCTTCACGCGCGAATATGTGTTTCCCCAGACGTTCCGTTTTGAATAATACACGGATATAAATATATATATATATATATATATATATATATATATATATATATATATATATATATATATATATATATATATAGGAAACAGACACGTAAACTTTCAGCCTCGTTTACTCAGTGGAATGCAAAAGAGGAGGAAAAAAAAAACAAAAAGAAAAACTGTTGAACGAGATGATGAGTTTGCGGCTCGAATAATCGTTACTCTTTGACTCGGTGGTGATCTCGCGGGTTGCAACTGTAACGCAATAGATTCGAAGAAGCGTCGATTCGCTGGAGCGCGCGTGTGTTGACCCGTATATGCACCTGAGAAACATTCCACACCGTACACTTTATTGCTGAAATATAACAAAACTATAGCACGTACAGAGACGGTTGCATACACTGGCGCTCATTATCCACGGTTTCGTGCAGTGAATTATTCGTTTCTCATCGAGCGGGACTCCTCCCCCGCGGGGCAATACGCCAAGAGGAATAAATACGTGAAGTTATCGGGGCGCGTCGCTAGATGGCCGAGCGGCGCGGCGGCTCTCGCTCGGTTCCCCCTCACTCTTACTTTCGTTCGGCTTGTGCTAGGGCTTCCCGCGTCTCTCACCGCCGCTTGCATATTTTCCCCGGTAAACTGTGAGAACTGCAGATACGCGAGGCATTTCCGATGTTGGCTCTGAGAAAACAGCGGGAATAGTCCGAGGAATAGTAACACACAGTGGTCGTCGTCGTCGTCGTCGCGCGCTTTATCCGTGTGGAGGACAGAAGGAAAGACTGGAGGTATTTCTTCGCGATGTGTACGTATAGAAACAGAGGTACGTGTGCACGTACATTCTGGTCCTGAGAGAATATCGTCACGATTTTCGATTCCGTACAATTCTGAGCCAAGTTCCTCTTCTCTTGTCAGGCTTCTCCTCGTTGTTTTTGTCTTCTTCGTTCTTCCTACTCCCTCCGTCTCTTGATCGTGGCTCAAGCTGCACAGTAGGCACGGGAAGGTACACGTCGGGGCAACCAAGTTCGACACGGGGATCGAACCTCCACGCTGCTTGGAAAGCTTCCAGCTACCAAATGAGAAGTAGCCGAGGATGCGAGAGTTTTCAACTACAAGACCACGGTGGCATTCTCCCGGCTCGCGGCTATCCAAACTCAATTTTGCTGGCTCGATTCGGCCAAAGATTCCCGCGCACCACTCACCAACGTCATCGGCAATTTGACTCGGTAACGATAATAATTGACGACATCGTCGCGTTTTTTTTTCATTGGTGAGAGACGAGAGGCATAGGTATATCACGCGGACGTTTCCAAACCTTCGGATGAGACGATCGATCATCGCGATACGTGGTGCTCATGGGCCAGCAACGAAATTTCGACAGACTTGGAAGACGATCGGAGCCACGAAACTTGGGCAACGCGTTTCTTTTTTCTTTTTTTTTCTTTCGTTTCAGCAATTGGTTGTACGAGGTCGCGATCCTCGCTTGCTCGCTCGCCCGTCGAAGCTTCTCCGTGAATGCTTAATCGCGCGGTGTTTCATCAAGGGCGAATCGGGCGCGATACGTTGCTTTCGTGAATTTGGTCGCGGGCGTGATTGTGACAACGCGCGAGGTGTGGGCAGACGTGATTTGGGTTACCTTACGTAACGTGGTGAACGCGTCATTGTTTCGGGTAACTGATCTCGTTCAACGAGGAATATCAAGTAGGCGATCAGCCCGGCCTTCCTCTCCCTCTCAACGGCGGCGATACTTTTTATCGGAATGCCAAGCGTCATTGGGAGCATCGCGCAGCTGTGGGAGATTGACGGGTCTCTCTCTCTCTCTCTCTCTCTCCCTCGGTTTCTCGATGAATCTCCTAGGTCTGGGAGACCAGGATTTATATTAGCTCGTAAAGTCGTCGTAAAGCCAGAGCTTGAGGCCTCGCGGTGACTTGGCCCACATGTGTACAGTTGGGTAGTTGGCGTCGCGGTAGGTGAACCCGAGAAAGACACGGGCCTTACGAGATACGGTCCACCGTATCTCCGCGCACGTCGAGAGTCTCCACAAGGGTCGGTGGAGACGACGAGGAAGAGGAGCGAGTCGTAAATCGCTCGCTTATGGATATGCGCGGCGGTTCGCGGTTTCCTCCCTGGGTCACGTTTTATATATCCTCCGGGTACACGCCACCTACATACGTGCATGCATGGATACGGGAGGATGCAACGCGATCCCACGCAACGCGTCTACGCGGTGACTCGTGGCTTCCGAGAGACCCTCTCGTAAGGATACCCCGCGCAAATCTTTCCGGAATCATCTTGACGTATTTTCCTCGTGTGTGTGCTTTTTTTGTACCGCAAGACGAAGAATTTCCGAGCAATCTGGGTGACGAGCCTGCGGAGGAGGCCGAGGGATCGCGAGGAACCGAATAACGTCAAAGAAAAGAACGAAAACGACAGGACGAGCCGGTACCGAGAGCACAAAGCCCCCCCCCCCCTTCCATCCTCCCGTCTCGCATATACACCAGACGAATTCACGAACGTGTACACTGCTTCGCCCTGCTTCTCGCCAATTATCCTTGAGAAAATGACCCGTCTTTTTTTATCTGTCCTTTTTTTTGTCTTTTTTTCGTTCGCATCGAATCTACATAAATTACGGACTTTCTTCGAGCACCTTTGTCGTGTGGAGAGCGACTCGTCCTCGTTCGACGCGCGACTCGTCATTTTCGCCAAACTAATTATCAATGTACCACCACCGGTGCTACCGCTGTGTGTTACATACGCGCCGGATGAATCATCCAGCTCGCGCGGTTTGTTTCCGGCCAAATTGTCACCCGCTCGCTCCATTTTGTTCCCCCGACATCCAAGACAATCTCTCTCTCTCTCTCTCTCTCTCTCTCTCTCTCTCTCTCTCTCTCTCTCTCTCTCTCTCTCTCTCTCTCTCTCTCTCTCTCTCTCTCTCTCTCTCTCTCTCTCTCCCCCCCTCTCGCGGTCGCTCCTCGTTGTTGGTCAGCCCCGAACCATTGACAATCGAGTCACTTTTAACGGGCAAATAATTCGAAAAACCGAACGGCGAGAATGATAAATAAAAGAAAGTCCAATTGTTTCGAACAATTGCATTTGTTTTAAATAAATCGAACCACCTCCTGGTTGTGGCTGTACGCGTATGAGCGTATGAGCGTAACCGCGAGAGACAATGCCGCGCCATATTTGACGTATCAACATGACAAAAGCCTGGCGAACGCGCATTATCGGCCGGCCTGGTCGACCCGAATCCACCGTAAGCGCGGAGCATTGTTAACGCTCTTCTCCTCGTGCCCGGAAAGGCGTGAAGAATCGTGTCAGCGTCGAGATTTGGTGCAGCGAACGCGTACCACGAAATTCGCATATTCATGGCCTTTTTTTCGACATTCGTCGTATAACCGCATCCGGGTTGAAAAATTTCGAGAGTCGAGCGAACGGGAGACGAAAAATCGCATGAATTTCAAACTTGCATGTGCCTCCTCGCCGTTTTTACGTAACGAAAAAGACTCGCATTTTCGAATGTCGCTAGATGTTGGGACGTGAATGAAAATTGGAAATTTTCGATTGATCGTTGTGGGATGGATATATATGGGAAAAAGGAAAAATATGGCGGATCATTTAAAGGATCATCTGAGTGTGAAATTGTCGAAAAATCGATTTTTTTGCATTATTCGATAGTATAGACGGTTATAAACATGCTGTTCGTATACTTACATAAACGTATGTAGACAATTTATATGAAAATCCCGCACTCGGAACTTCAAACGCGTTTTTCTCGACGTGTCGTTTTTCAAAACGGCTGTCAGAGGATGCCATTCTTTAACTTGGCATGGAAGATTTTTTAAAATTTTCATATGTTTTTTTTTTAAAGAAAAACTGTCGAAAATCCGCCAAATTTGATACTTTTTTTTCAAACCGTCGCCATTTTGTCAATTTTGATTTTAAAAAACCTCCGTACCGATTAATAATATTTTTACGAATTTTGTTTCAAATGATATTTACAACCGTGTATTGAGGACTCCTTTTCTCGAAGACATTTTCAACCGTCAAAATAAAATATTTTATGTTCTTCATGAGTGCTTTGATTTGACATAAAAAAAAAAATCAGACCGATAAGCGTATTTTAACCATGAGAAAAAAATCGCGAAAATCCGCTATTTTCGACCCGACTGTGATGATCCCTCAATATTCGAGCAAGTTTCTACGAAAGGGAAGTCCGTGAGTCAAGGGAGCAAGCGCACAGCGGAAGGAGCGATCGCGCGAAGGATTCCGTTGCTCGCGTGGAATCCGAATCGTCGGTATGCCAACGAGTCCTCGGGCTTTCCATACACCAGAAACGGAATATACGAATATGCGCGAGGGGATCCCGGGGCGGGGGTATCCAGAGCTCACGCAGAGCGACGCTAAATTATTTGAAACATTTTCGAATGTCAGTCTAATTGGTGGCTAGTGTGCCTAGGAGGAGTCCCACGTGTGTCTGACCGAGCTACCGAGTTGTTCTCTCTCCTCTTCGTCGTCCTAGCCCGCAACGTTGCTTCATCTTCATCGCTTTTATCTCGGGGAACGATGAATTTTACGATAAAATCCGGGCGGTCCTCAAACCGGCCGCTTCATCCTCTCTTACGTACGTCCATTCTTTTTTTTTTCTTTACCCGAATACACTTTGGCCGAGTATTATAACGCTTCGCGAGAGACTCGCTCCTTCTCGTGCATACATGTACACGTATACCTGGACTGTAATATATGTGATCCGAGGGCTATAGATATTCCAGCCTCTCTCTCTCTCTCTAATACCACTCGCGAGTACGTCCGTATATCTCTTACGAGCGTAAAAAGGAGAGAAAAAAAAGCGTCGAAATAAATAATAATAAAAAAGCCCGCGAGATGAAACGGGAAATGGAGAAGAGGTGAAAAAAGTAGGGAACGAAAAAAAAAAAGAAACGAAAAGAAGGATACACGAATTCGAGAATTTATAAATCCGCGTTTCTGTATAAGTTGCTTCGGGTCTAGAATTCTATAGATTCGGCTCGGGTCTAGAAATCTAGTATTTACGAGATGCCCCGAGTAAATAAGGGAGGAAGCAGACGAAGAAGGAAACAAAATTAAATTCATACCTTGTGTCTAAATCCACGGGTTAAAAGGCTCGTGCCTTTTTTATAACTTCGCTTCCTATATGCCACAAGCGTACTCGTTATATATATATATATATATATATATATATATATATATATATATATATATATATATATATATATATATATATATATATATATATATATATATATATATATATATATATATATAGATATAGATATGTATGTATATATTCATTCGGTGACTCTTGATAAAAAGGGAAAAAACATGAGCTATCGGGATAAAATAGAGGGATGAAAAAAAGTACCTGAGAGGAGGGGAACTAACGAATTGACTGACCCGCAACTGGGATGCTCGTCATTGCCCACTGTTGCTGCCCTAATGATATCCAATTAACGCGCGCGGGAATGTATCAGCGAGTCGGTATAAGGAATCGACGTATACTCGGAGATCATTGGAGGTCAAGAACCTCCTCGGCCCCCCTTCGCCCCTGACTATCACCGGAAATTCAAAGCCTCCCGATGAAGACGAAAAAAGGTCGAGCGACGAAGAAAATAAAGTGCGTTGCACGGCAAATTGTCAAGAAAAAAGAAAAGAATTTAAAAAACGGCACCCGGAAAATTTACGCGTCTATCCACATGGCAAGCGAGAGAGAGAGAGAGAGAGAGAGAGAGAGAGAGAGAGAGACCACGTGCTCCGTGCGATCGTCGACGGCGCGGTTCACCTGTTCTCCACGATACTCCGCGATAATATACGTGTATACGTATAGCCGTAATACCTTGCGGAACGACGCTCGCAACCGGTCGTCCAGATTGCACTTTTTACCAACTTCCTGGGTGAGCGAGCCGCGCACAGATCAGGCATAACGTTCAGCGAGAAAAAAAAAACACGATACGCATTACAATGGCTCATGCTGTATGTAACGATGCTATCGTATGTATTAGAACGTTGAATAAGTTCTCGCTGTTTTCCAACAGATGGCGTCACCAAAAGTGCGTGCGTGTAGTTTGAGATGATAACGCATCTATGAACAAGTACTATAGCACTTCTATAGGTCTATAATGACATACACTTAAGTGCAAACAACTTTTATTTTCATAGTATTAAACATGTCAAATTTCGTGCCAAGAAAAGAGTGTTAGCAGGAAATATTACTGCACTACTTTATTAACCATTTCTTGAAACTTATATTTGGTCACGAGTTTGACACACTGGGTCAATTTGACCCGGATAGTCTTTTATCCACCCGCCTTTAACATACGTAGGGTCGGTTTTTATTGAATAAAAGTCTGGGATACACTTTAAACATTTGTCGATATCCCTGCATGAATGAAACTCGCAAAGTGTGAAATTGAATCGTTGTGAAAAATGATTGAAGACTCTTAATTTTGGGAAAGTGAGCGTTTTATTTCAAACTCGTTCGGGTGAGCCAGTGTGTCAAGGGAGGATTAAAAAACCTGCAGGTGAAGCACACAGAATTCTTGTTGAGACTTCCGGCGACCATGCTCTGTCGGTAACATCATGCAGATATTGATTTAGACGTTTCAAAAAGAATGATTTTGATGTGTCGAATTGGAGACATTACTTCATGAAGACTCATGTTAGATGCTAGCTTAACTTGCAAAATCATAAGTCGACCACACAGCAGTTCCGAAACGTTTGAAAGCATTATAAGTGATTCTTTAGATTAAAGCTTTAATTTAAAAAAGACAGCGAGAACTTATTCAATACGCTGTACGTGAAAATGAGCTAAAATTTCGAACACTTGCGAGTGTTCGAAGTTTGGTGTCCTCGGTATCGTGGGAGGCGTGCGGCAAGCGTGCCGATATTGTACGAGTCGGTACGATTTAGGATCGGGATGTTGGAGTCGCATTTGCGCCGCGCGGTCTGCCGCCGAGGAATCGCTCGAGTGATACGGTGAAAGGATTCGTGAAAGTGCCTTTTACGCGAACGGTAAAGATCGCATTGGTGTACATGCGCTAGGCGCTCTGCTCGTCGCGCGGGCCTTTTGTTAACAGGGGGCCCATATATCTATACGTATTTATCTTCATTGGATTTCGTTCCCGCAACAGATGCGAACGTCCACGGATTGGCTCGAACGCGTGTTGCGAACGCTCAATTATTCGCTAACAAAGACGCCCGATAAAAAGGAACAACACGCCGAATTAAACTGAGCCGCTGCCGTGATTTTCCGTTTGGCAGCGAAGAAAATTGACCGATTCGGGAGATCGGTTTACCTGTGCAGCTTTTTTTTTCTCTCCACGTGTGTGCGTGTGTGTGTGCGCGCGAGCGTGTGTGTGTGGGTGTGTGTGCGTGCGTCGAGTGAGTGTGCGTGTGAGTGAGTGTAAGTGAATGTGTGTGAGTGTGTGTGCGTGTGCGTGTGCGTGTGTGTGTGAGTGTGAGTAAATGTGAGTGTGTGTGCGTGTGGTGAGTGTGAGTGAATGTGAGTGAGTGTGTGTGCGCGGGTGCGTGTGCGTAAGTGATTGTGAGTGAATGTGAGTTGGTGAGTAAGTGTGTGTGTGTGAATGAGTGTGTATGCGTGTGTGTGAGTGTAAGTGAATATTTGTTTGTGTGTGTGTGTGTGAGTGAGTGTGTATGCGTGTGTGTGAGTGTAAGTGAATATTTGTTTGTGTGTGTGGGTGTGCGTGTGAGTAAATGTGAGTGTGTGTGCGTGTGAGTGTGAGTGAATGTGAGTGTGTGTGCGTGCGTGCGTGCGTGTGAGTGAGTGAGTGATTACGAGTGAATGTGAGTGTGTATGCGTGCGTGTGAGTGTGTGTGCGCGCGCGTGCGTGTGAGTGAATGATTGTGAGTGTGTATGCGTTCGTGTGAGTTAGTAAGTGTGTGTGCGCGCGCGTGCGTGTGTGCGTGCGTGCGTGTGAGTGAGTGATTGTTAGTGAATTTGAGTGTGTATGCGTGCGTGTGAGTGAGAGTGTGGGCGCGCGCGTGCATGTGAGTGAGTGATTGTTAGTGAATGTGAGTGTGTATGCGTGCGTGTGAGTTAGTAAGTGTGTAAGCGTGTGTGTGAGTGAGTGATTGTTAGTGAATGCGAAAGTGAGTGTGGATGCGTGCGTATGAGTAATTGAGTAAGTGTGCGCGCGCGCGCGCGCGTGTGTGTGTGTATGTGTGTGTGTAAATGGGAGTGTGTGTGCGTGTGAGTAGGTATGGTGAGTGTGAGTGAATGTGAATGAGTGCGTGTGTGTATGTGTGTGCGTGTGTGTGATTGCCTGTGTTGATAAATAAATAGAAGCGAGTATGCGCTGATATTGTAATGGGAGTGGAAGAGTCTGATCGTCTTCCGCGCGTCCACCGGAGAATCATCTCCTCCGCTCCCCCCGTGTATATACATAATCGATTAGTCGCGGTCGATTCTCGCTTCGAGTCCACTTACGGATTCGTTCTCGTTTCTTTTTTTTTTCAATTTCTTTCCATTCGCAGTTGCCTTTTCCTTTCGCACTCCTCTCTCTCACTCTCTCTCTCTCTCCCTCTCTCGTCCACCTACCTCCACCTAGGATCAGCTCTTTTCGCTTGTTTTTCATACGTCGTGAACTTGGCTCGTTCCCATAAGACTCGCGCGGGCCAACTAACATTGCGTAGCGGCGCGCTTTACGAATGTACACAGCAGAAACGCAGCTGTACATTTATGTGTACAGCTACGTGCGAGTAAGTAAGCGCAGTTCGTTATATTCGCCACGAATCCGATTCCCCCGGTCTGACCACGGCACTTGTTCAACGGCTTGTTATTATCTACTTGTGTATACGGATATTTTTGTTCAGATACAACTGGCGATATTGCCGGGAATTAGACTCGCCTTATTAACCTTTTTTTGCGTTTTTTTTTCATCCAGCCCTCTCCTACCTTTCGCTCCTTAATTTCCCCCTAAGCTTCCCTCTGAGCTCAAGCCCAAGCTTGAAATTTCAAAAGTAGCAATTTTTCAGGACATAGTTTTGTAGCACAGGGTTTTGAGGTATTGTTTTCGCGGAGGACCGTATTCTCTGGGGGCAGGGAATGCTCTTCAGAATCATTGGTAACTTACAGTCGCGCTGAATGAAAATAAATTAACGTGAATCATTGTACCCAACGATAAACTAGAGTAAACAATTTCGCATGGACTTTGTAGATTCAGAAGTTCTTACATTTTCTCGAAAACCTCGGGGTCACCAAAATTCATCTCCTAGTCGTGTTTTTTTCTCAATTTTATCATTAATATTTGCTTGAAACAGTCGGTGATCCCTTCCCCTGTTTTCGTCACTGAGACTAGAATTTTCTACACGTGTAGAGTTTATCAGACTCACTTAGTATATGGATTATTTTCGATAGAAATGTAGCCAGCGCGTCATCTCCACAATGTGCCGTAAAAATTGGACAATTATTTGAGCTGTCATTTTTTATTAAACGTCCGGTAGCTTGGCCTCAAATGTTTTCAGTATAACGGGACGTAATTTTACTTCATTGTAGACGAAGATCCGTTAATTTTTGAATATTCTGGTTCGTGAAAGAAATGATTCAACTATAATTTGCAAGAAAGATTTTTGCAGGATTTTACGTGTCTATATTGTTTTTGATATTTTACCTTGCATCCCTCGCACGTGAACGCCCCGAAATGGAAACCGGCCGCGGGCTCGCCGCAGACTTTGCACTGTTGGTTCATCTGCAATTACAGAAATTATATTATACACACGAGCATTCACGTTTACACAGGATATACACACACACGCATATATATATATACATACATACATACATACATGTGTGTATATATATATACATATACATATATATATATATATATATATATATATATATATATATATATATATATATATATATATATATATATATATATATATATATATATATATATATATATACACACACACACACACACACACATATATGCGTGTGATACATAGCTATATCGAGACAACTTCTCGCGTTATCGACGGGCGTCCAAAAGGGTTTATGTGTATGCGAGAGAGAGAGAGAGAAACAAAGAGAGTGAGAGAGAGAGAGAGGGATAGAGAGAGCGAGCGGAAACATAGATGCGAGATGAAGAGAGGTGCCGAGGGTCAACCGGTTCCCTCTTTCGGGGCGATCATACGTGTTGGAAGTAACTTTCTTCCTTTTTGTTTTGTTATTTTTTTCCCTATCTCTTTCATTGGGAATCTTTGAAACACGAGTTTGCTCTTGATGCCAGCGGAAATCGTTTAAGGGCAGAGTGGAAAAGTTGAGGAGAGGAAAGAGTTATGGCGTTGAAGGTCTGTGGTCCATTTATAGGTGAGTATTAAACCCGATCCGGAGATCAGAGAGGAAGAGAGAGAGAGAGGGAGAGGTAGAGAGAGAGCAAGACAGAGAGAGAGAGAGAGAGAGAGAGAGAGAGAGAGAGAGAGACTAAAAGGAACGAAAATTCGGTCAATCAGTCTCGTAGTATGCCGAAAACCATTAGGATCCTTGCTCGCAGCACTCCGAATCTCGTCCTCGTATTATTCGTTTCTCACAGACCATTTAGTATTTTATAGGACAGAACGGGAAACGAGTTTGCGCACGTGTGTGTGTGTGTGTGTGTGTGTGTGTGTGTGTGTGTGTGTGTGTGCGCGCGTATCGGGCTCTTCTTCTGCAGCCTCTGAGCGCCCCCTCGCTTCCACCGATACCGTTCCATAAATCAGCGCTATCTCACCGTCGCGGCCATCTGCCGGGGCGTTAAGGCACCATAATATCCTTTTTATTTTATTTTCTCTCCTTTCGGTGTCGTACACGGGCCTCGGCGCTGATGACGCTCCTCTCCGCTTTACCTCTCTCTCTCTCTCTCTCTTTCTCTTTTCGTTTCTCGAAAACCGAAATAAAATTAGGCCACAATCTAGATAAGATTTAACCTCTGTGGGACCGGCCACAGCGCCACAGGCTATGCGTATTCGTATGAAAAAAACCAAACGAATTTAAGACAAATAAATTGGCAACGAAAGAAAGCAAGATAAAAAAAACAATGTTATGCATAAAAAAGAAGAAAAAAAAATGTGAAAAAAGACAGCTCGATGTCCCCCGGTGACACTGACATGGTCACAAGTCTCGCTAACAACAATATTAACAAGTCTTTCTTTGGACCCTCTCTACTTTGGCGGTGAGGGGAGGTGGGGGACCTACCGAGGGTGATTCTACTCGCGATCTACCCCACTTTCCGCGAGTCAATATTTGGCGACACTTGTTAATGAAGTCGGATAGACTTTCGCTCCATTCTCGTTGTCGTCCGCCTCGTCGTTGTATGTGCCTTCGAATGTCAACTCGCCCAAGTCCCGAAGGGTGTACCCAGCAAGGGCGCCCTTTTCGCGCATCGTGACCCCTGTTCGGGCTGGAAACGAGCAACCCGTTTTTCCTCGCGTGTGTAAAGAGGGAGGCAAAAGGGAAAAAGAATAAAACAACAACGAAAAAAAAAAAACGCGAAAAAAGGGCGAGAAGGGGATCGAGGTCTTTCCGGCAGCCCTCTTCCACTTTACGCGCCATTAAATTCGAGTCCCGTGCGACGTTTATCCCTTTATGACCCTTTTTATCGCCCTTTCCTCTTCTCGTTCTCTGTTTCGCTCAGAGAGAGGGAGAGAGAGAGAAGAGAGAGAGAGAGAATGAGATTCATCCCTGAATGTTGTCTCGTCGCGTTGACTTCCTTCCCTTCAAACTGCAATCTTGATCCTCGACGTAACCCTTCTGTACTGTACGTACGTCCTTCGTTTGCTCGCGATCTCAACCCTCTCTCTCTCTCTCTCTCTTTCTCTCTCTCTCTTTCTCTCTCTCTCTCTCTCTTTCTCTCTCTCTCCCTTACGAGGTAGCCTGTCGACGCTCCCTCTATCTCGATCAGCTACAAAGTTGACGCGCACGCTTACGATTTTATCGCTCTTCCCCCCTTTGGCCTCCCTCATCCGGTTTGCTTCCGCTACACGCCGCAATTAATTTTCGTCCGTTGCGTCACGCTTCTTCGTGGGGAAATACAATGGCGGGTATTCAGATCGCAGAAGAGAATGAACGTTCCAAGATTTCTTCAAACAAAATCAGTTCCGAATGCTTCACTCCAATTTTTTGGAGCAGAATACTTAACCTCAAAAAATTGAACCAAGGTATTAAAAAAAAAAGGCGAATCGGGCATTTACGGAAAAAAATCGGCATTGAAAACAAAAACATTATTTTGAATTGTGTATATATAAATTGTTGTATTATCGGATAAGATGATGGTTGAGGATCGGTAACGACCGAGTCTCCTCTCTGGATCCTCCGCAAGGAAGTGATTTATGCAATGGCCCGAGGTGCGAGGAAGAGGAAAAGGACGAAAAAAAAACGCTGCTGATGTTTCTCTCCCTCTCCTCGATCATCAGTCAACTAATTACCGCTAAATTAGGGATGGATAGTTGGCGCCTCCGGATTAGTTGGTCGAGAGTGTCGATCCTCCCCCGTCCACTTTCCCCACACACACGCACAATAAATACATCGGAATACTTTCCCTTGAGCGCACGGCCCGGCTAGAAATTGATCTTTGTCTTCATTCCCGCGTCGTGCTCGATTTATCAGCACTGATTTATAGATCGCTCGACGCATAATCGATCTCTCGCTTCTTTCGCTGTCTCGACGTACGTCACGCCGAGCCAATGCCGCATACGTGTATGTGCTTTTCACAAAATATTACTGAGAGAAAAAAATTCAAGGGACGATCGCAATTCTTCACCCGAGAGTGAGAGAGAGAGAGAGAGAGAAAGGTGGACATTAATTTATCTCCCACGTCAAGACGATTCATACTGGCCGAAAAAAAAAGTTTCGATCCGCGCAAAATGCTGAATTGCCTTTTTCTAAAAGAAAAAAAAAAAAAAGCGCATGACAGCAAGGAACCCCGAAACTAGCGGCTTGACAATGACCATATGGGATTCCTCGGTGACCCAGAAAATGTGAGAAAAAAAAGCATAGGAAAGATGGCGGAAAAAAGGAAGCTCCGCGAGACACAACACGAAGGCCGGTCGTTCCACTCCCGTACGCAGTGACGGAGATCAAGGAAGACACACACACACAGACAGGCACATCGCGCAATTTGTATCGGTGGATGCGTTTTTAACGATCGTCTTGATGGATGATGCCCGGGGTCCTCGAGTTCTCGAGATCGAGATCCAAACACACACACACACACACATACACACACGCACACACATCGGGGACGCTTACAAAGCGTTTCTTTCTTCATCTTTCCGATGCTTTCATGTCTTCCTCTCTTCCCCATCTTTCTCTCAAAGTCCTTGAAAAATGATGCTGCCCCCCGCCCCGCTGCCTCTCCGGGCAGAGGGGCAAGGGAGGCGGCCTGACTCGGTTAATGTTTTCGCGATCCGACAATATGCTCCTCAGGAGTCAAAGACAATTAATAACCTTCAACCGGATGGGATCATTTATCGCGACAGTTTAGTCCCCCGGCAGTGGGGGGGGGGGGGGGGGGGGACGAGGACAGAAATAAGATGGAAAAAAGATGGAGCTCTTAAGGGCCACCGGGACGCGCACTCGAGCTTTGCGATCTTGTTTTTTTTCCAGGACGATATTTATATATATGTGTGTGTGTGTGTGGAGTACCTAACCGCGAGTTACATTGTTCGACTCCTGGAGCCGTGACCGATTCAATTTTTAACAGGACAGCACCATGTAGCGCGACACAGTGAGCATTAGAATTCCGGTACTCGAAATTCCTACACTACGCACGCACACGTATGCGCCGTGCTTGGAGACAATATATAAATGCATGTACGCTGCTTGCATAACCGACGGTGCGACGAAACGTCGATAAAGGTAACCCCTTAAGAGGGTTGACACTGCGCGAGAGCGACGAGGCCAACCGAAAATCGATGGACGTGTTTTCAATCGTAAAGTTTGGGGGTGAAGAAAAAAATTCGCGAATCTTGTCGTACTGGATGTTATTAGTGAAGCCTTGCTTGTTGGGAAGATAAGACAACAAAATATTGAAGTTTCATGATTTCCAGCAAAACGAGTTTATTTGTTGTTTTTAGTGTCTGTATTGTTGTATTTATTTTCGTTATTTGCATTTATGTCTTTATTATAATTATTGTGATTTAGGTAGTGAATCTTTTTCTTTCAATGGTCGGTTAGGGTAGCTTCGTTAAGGGGATGCGAGTAACGTGTCCGTTGCTGACCCTTCCCCGTGGTAAAATCTCACGGCGTTCGATTCGAAAATGTTGGAGAAACGGCGAGAATCGCCTCGTATTTGGGTCGGGCAACGTCCCAACGTCAAAATGGTGTCGCACGCGAGCACGAAATGGCGAGTAGCAACTTTTTTTTTCCCCCCGTCGGATCGCACACGTGACTGCGAGGATTCTGTGCATTTCGAACAACACACCGTGCCCTCGGGGTAAGAGATTTTTTTTCTCCTTTCGCTGGTTTCGTTTATCTTTTTCCTAATTTTTCGAATCAAAACGCTTGATTATTCGGTAGGAAAGATTACGCGGGAAGATTCGAGTTATACGTGACCGCAATGTGACTCGAGATCGAAATAAATTATTTTTTCGTTTGTTTCGGGGTTGGACAAGGAAGAGAGCGGAAGAAACGTGCCCCGGAGGGGCAGAGGAGAGGGGACCATCGGCGAAAAGGCGTTGAGTCAGATCACGACCCGGAGGGGCCTCTTCCCCCTCGGGGGTTAATATGCAAATTGCCTCGTTGGAACTGTTTTCGGATAACCGAGTCCTCGATATAGGTATATCCTTCGAGCTGTACAGATACGTAATTTTAGCTGGCGAAACAAACCAAAGAATTCTTCGTTCTTCGTGATAATTCCGCGATAAAGAATAAAACGTGCCGGCGAGACGATCACGAACAAACTGTCTTTTCTTTCTTCAAATCTGACAATTGCAAACAGGACCATTTTTCATTTATGGCAAATGTGAAATACACGAAATAAAATGACCGGCGAAACGTAAATTTAATTAAACACCTACATTCCACTTGATAAAAGTCAATATTTCTTATATATCGTCGAAACAACGAAGAAACCGCCTTTTGCCAACGAATTATTTATCCCCTCCAATAAATTAAACGACTTTCCTGCTACCGTTTCTTTCCTCTCTTATTTATCGCAGCCCGAGGTTGTGTTCCACGCAAACCTCAAACATCCCTATTCGACGTAGGTATGTGTGCATACCGTAGGACAGAAGCGAGCACACGAAGGAGTGAAGAGGCGAACGTGTGAGCAAAGAGTCGAAAAAAACATTCAGAGCAATAAATATATTGTGACATGGGAAGCCCCGTGACACGCATATGCATAATAATTGTAACGTTTTATATCCATATATACATATGGGAAGGGAGGGGTTTTTTTTTTTAACTCCAAGCCTCACATGCGAATTTTATATGTAGCAGTCGCAATACTCGTGTGTGCATGCGGTTTGTGTACCATTGTGACGACGAATTACGCCACTGTCGTTCGTAGGCAAATATTATACCAACAGGCCACCACCGAGGGGTGACAATATAATGTTTTCATTTGGACACGGTACTGATATCTCTTTCTCTCTCTCTCTCTCTCTCTCTCTCTCTCTCTATATATATATATATATATATATATATATATATATATATATATATATATATATATATATATATATATATATATATATATATATATATATATATATATATATATATATATATATATATATATATACATATACATATACATATACATATATATATATATATACACACCTATATATATATATATACACACACAGACGTCTGTGTGTGTGTGTGTGTGTGTGTGTGTGTGTGCACGGAGCGAAGAAAAGAGTTATAAAAATGGTATGGTCGAAAAAAAAAATAAAAGAACGGGGCCCGCACGTGTTCAACCCTTGGCGATCGAGAGCTTTGCCGTCGTCGTATCTTTCTTCTTTTTATTTTGAGAGCTCGCTCGGACTGTATCTCGAGAAGAGCAAGAAGGCGATAAAAAAAATAATAATTTAGGACGAGTATGCGCTTCTAAAAAAGTTTTATGCGAAACGGTAACTAAGACTTTCCTTTGTGACATGTCGAGCGTATTACGTACACGTATATTATGCGGTGGCGGGGATGCTTCACAGGCCCGACTTTTTTGATAGAGGAGCGTGAGGTTTTGGTTTTTAGTGTTCCGAGTTATTTTTCCAAAACGTGCATACACGTTGAAGAAGCTTTTGAATTTTGTTAGTAAAATTTAATTTCGTGAGTGAATTTAGTGTCCTTTTGACATGTTATTATTGCCAAAAGGGGTGATTTTCGAGAAACAAGAGACGAGGGAGTCCCGAGCAGTGTGCGAGTTTCCATTCGCAAATTTTCTTTTTTCGAGATTTGTAATTTGATAGGGTGAATCGAAATTGGCAGGTATCGAAATTTATCAGACGTCTTATTGTCTTTGGAGAATTATTTGGTCGACAGTTTCCGGTAAAATTTAACCCTAGAATTACGGACCGGGGTAAATATCTAGCCCTGGTTTTTGTTTTCAGAATGACGTTTTGGCCGTTTTTTTAGCACTTTCAAGTATTCAAATGGATTTTTCACCGACCAAACTTTGTCGAAATTGAATTTGCTTTTCGCCATTCTCTCCTGTATGAAAAAAAAAACGAAGAGATACACGTGCGAGTCTCATTGCTGCTTTCAGAACGATTTTGCGAACAAGAAACGCGTGGGGTAAATATTTACCGCGGTTTGTAGTTTAAAGGTAGAAAAAATGGGTATGTGGTTCTCGAGTTAAGCTCCCTTGAAACCGAAGGCTTGCAAAGATTTCATCGAAATTCATTGACCCAACCTGACATTTTTCCAAATGTCATTTTTCAACGTTTCAAAACAAACCCAACACATTTCCACGAGAATCTCGATAACAAAAAACTATTTGCCGAAAAGGAAGCTTGCAGTCTCCGAGGAAGAAAAAAAGCGAGTATCGCGTAGGCCCGGGAAGATTTCGATGCGCGATCGCGAGTCGCGCGAGCGTCGCACGAAGCCCGCGGGTGATTTCGACGCGCGAACAAGCTCCCGACCGATCCCGGATTTTCGTATACCCAATCTCTCCCGATCGACCGGCAAGGAATTGCGCACTGGGCGAAAAATAATTCAACTCACCTCGAGCGCCGTCAAGTTTATCCCGGCGGATCGGTGCACCGCTCTTGACTCGCGATCCCCGTGTAAACGTCGATCTTGGAAAATCGTTGCCTATCACCGATGGCCAATCGAGTGACGATGGAATATCGCTTGCCGATTTCTCGAGTTGTCGAATAAAAAACAAGCAGGAAGAAGCACGTTCAACACCACACCGATACCAATTTTCAGATCACGATTGTATACCGATCTCACACCGATCACGACACTGCCGATTTGTTTCACCAACGCGAATTGAAGAAAAAAAAAAAATGAACGAAAAAAGGCCAAACTGGTCGATGACGACGACGCGTAGTTTGCTGGACTGCGCAATTCTACGATTCGCGTACGAGTATACACATACTCTGACACGTATGCACGTGTATACGTATATACGTTTATTTATATTCGAATGTATGTGTATATGCGAATATGTGTAAAGAAAAAAAAAATCGATAGATTAAGAGCCTTGCGAACGTGGCTGCACGAGGACACACACCGGTGCGGCCACGTCGATGGACGGGACAGGACTAGCTGGCTCACCGATTCCACGACCTGTTGGTCTCTCTCGGGCCGTTTCGAAGGTGCCCCGGCCGGTGTACCGATTTTTCTCACTCCTTGGCCCCTGCCGCGCGACAACCGCGGAGAGAGGAAGAGGACAGAGTGAGAGAGAGAGAGAGAGTGGGGGGCCCCCCATTGTCCCGGCCCACCGCGGCAACGCCCGCTCGCCCCGCTGACCAATCGGCGATCGGCAGCCGTACGGTTGCCGCCAATCGGCGCCCGTCTCGCGCCGGTACGCACCGGGGGAAGGTCGCCGCCCGGTACCCCTTCGCCCCACTCCTCACGGAGGGGGCCCCGCGGCCGACCTGAAACGGCCGGGGGGCCCCGTGACACAGGCAACCTCGGGGCCTGCGATCGAGAGGTCGAGACGCGCTCGGATTTCCGCGGAAATTTCTCGCTTTTCAATGACAGTGCTGCCAAACCGGTGATTTCTTTTTTGGGCCTTGTTCGGGGCCCGGGCGGGGGGGGGGTGGCCGATTTTTTTATATATATTTCGAAGTTTTTTCGTTCCGGAAATAAAAAATTCAAGCCTTGACCAAAATCATGAATGATTCGACTTCGTGCTGTCTTTTTACGACGAAAAATTCGTTTGGATTTCTTTCGATGTTTCTCCTTGCATAAATGTGAATGATGATATTCGTCGAACGAGACGAAATGGCGGTAGATTAGTACGAATTGAAGAACACATGGTATTGTTGTGCTCCAGAGAGAGAGAGAGAGAGAGAGAGAGAGAGGGGGGGGAGATTGATTGATTGATTGATTGGAGATTTATTTATGCCTTGGTTAGACCTTTAGGCAATAGTGTACACTTGTTAAAACGACAACTTTTGTATGGAAGAAAGAATAATAAGAGGTTAGATAAGTTGTAACATAAACAATAATATAAAAGCAAAAATAATAGTGAAAATAGTGTAGATAATCTAGGATAATAATAATAACGAAAGCATTAACATAATAACTTAAAAATAAAAATTGAGTTCGTAATCTAGCTAGCATCTAAGACAAAACATACAATATAAAGCATAACTCAGATAATAAGACTAAGCAAGAGAGAGGGAAAGAGAGAGAAAGAGAGAGAGAGAGAGAGAGGCTGCATAAATCATTCGTTAATGACGTCTTTACCACGAAATCATAAATCGAGGTTTGGTCCGAGTCCTGTCGAATCGCAGTCATATTTTCACAACGTGTCAACCGGCCAGTGCCGCGTGCCCCGCCCTTCCTTTCCCCCCCTACGAATCCTTCGCCCTTGTAATCCTCGATTTCTTTTCGACGCTCGTTCCGTCCATTTCGATTTATCAGACAGGGCCCTAAAGTTTTCACGGAAGGTGCTCTAATTTCGTGGTTTTCCAGTGACTGCGAAGCCTCGAGGGAGACCTCAGGTGCTACGAATCCTGCGATATAATTTTATTCAGCCCATTGGACCTCTCGTAGATTTCGAAACGGATTTTCAGCCTCGAGATACTCAAGTCCCACTTGTGCATACTATTATCCACGAATTTTTATACTTATTCGGGCGTGTGTGTGTGTGTGTGTTTTATCTCGAGCCACGGGTACCTACGTGTAAATGCTCTCTTGGGCTTAGAAACTGGATAGATCCAATAAAATGTCGAAACGCGCTCGAGAGAACGACGTCGTAAATTAAGGATGATGTCCACCCGTAGAAATTAAACGACATATAGAAAACTGGTTTTTTTTTATCTCTTCCCCTTTTTCGAACGTCGAACCGGCGAGAAATTTCTCCGTCGTGCCTTCGGCCGTTTTTTTTCCATCTCTCTCTCTCTCCCTCTGGCTTCTCTCTCGTTCCAAATATTCACGGATTTCTGTAATACGCTGGAAATTATACCAAAGCCGTTCTAACGCGGCCGTTCAATCTTCTTCTCCTTTTTTTTTTCCTGCCTACTTTTTATATCGTTTCGCCAGTGCCATCTCCGCCGTTTAAATTCGATACTAGGCCAGCGGACGCGATTCCTCAAATCATATAAATCTCGGAGACCCTGCCTCCTCGATCCTTGTGAAACGATAACGAACTCGGATTGAAACTCTCTCGCTCTCCTCCACTACGCGGAGAACCTCCGCGACTTATAACTCCTCGATCGTTAATGGAACGTGGCTTCGTCTTGGGCACATGACTTTTATTGCTTCTTTTTACGTTTTTTATTATTCTCTTTTTTAGGCGCACCTTCCAGTTCACGAAATTTCGTTCGGGTATTACATCGATCCTCCATTACGACGTGGCACATAAAAATTGAGCCTCGAATGTCGGCCGAGAATTATCGCTCGTTACACCTCGTCAATTAAACGGGCCCAAGTCCTTGGAGAAATAAAAAATGCGGCCGGACTCTTTCGATTATGTTTCGAGGATCTTGTTTTTCGACACGCTGGGAAAATTCATATTGAAGGATTGCAAAAAAGGTGGTCGCAAAGATAGTATACATGTACATCGTGATGTAACTCTTTCGGAGTTTTTTTTCTTTACGACCCAAGTAAAATTACATGTGTGAAATATATATATATATATATATATATATATATATATATATATATATATATATATATATATATATATAATATACCCAAATAAACAAACAAACATGCAGCGTGTTTGTTTGGGTTTGTTTGCGTTCCGATCTAACGCTGCATGTTTCGGTTCGTTTGGGGTTGATTGGGTTCCGATTTGTATATATATTAAGGTGGCACACTGTCGAGCTCCATTTTTTTCCCTTTTTGTCACCATCCAATTATCTTCTTTAAGGCGTTACCCCCACTTGTAGCGCAAAAAAAGGCCTCTTTCATGAATTCTTTAAAAGAAAACTACAAAACTTTTTTAATCGATCAAAATACCATCTTAAAGAACATCACATCTTGAAGAACTTTCAGTAATTTTTTTATTGAAAAATATTACATTGTTTAGTGGCAAATGGCCGTCAATGAAATAATGTTTTTATATACACGGTTTGCGGTGACCAACATTGCGGCGAAGTGGATCATCTGAAAAAAAAATGCGGATGGATTTAGTCAAATATAAGTATAAACTAGTCTTTAATCGAAGGATTTTAAAAAATATTCATTTTTTACAAAATGGCGGACAGTCAAAGTCAATGGTTCGATTTTAACGAAAAAAAACGGCCGTTTTTTGGCTATACAACGGCCATTTTTTTCGAAAAAAAAAATCGAACGATTAAAGACTACATTTTGATGTATTAAATAAGCCTGCAAAATTTCAAGAAGATCGGTTCATTAGTGTTCGAGTAATCTTGGTCACCGACTTCAGAAATGCCATTTTGAGAAAAACGCGTTCAAAGTTTCTCTTTCAACGCGGATTCTTCTCTTTCAACGCTCATATCTCAGTCAATTTTGTTCGGATTGACTTAAAATTTTCAGGACATATTCTCCGATACTTATACTTTAAAAAAATGCAATGAAAAAAAATCGATTTTTTCAAAATCGCAAGTGGGGGTAACCCCTTAAAGAAAAAAAAATTGTCGTGGAAGCTGCGAGCGGTAGAAAAATATTTTGAGGGCGCTCAAGCCTCCCCAAACTTTAAATCTTTATGAAAAAATCGATTTTATTTCGTCCACTTCTCACCCAGGAATTTTACGCTTTATAATTTTTAAATTAACCTTGCGAAAGCTCTAGCCTTCCAATGAATATTTAGTGGTCGCTCAAGGTTTTCGAAACTCAGAATACCCGCCAAAAAATAAATCTCACATGCACTATAATTCCTTGTACCATAAAAACAAAAAAAACATCAAAGTGTTACATTTTATGAATAATTTATTATAATAATTTGTAACAAAGACCAATTAGACGATATGTATTATTATGTATTATTGTATTATGGCGTCGCTCGTCACAGAGTACAGCTACGATTGGTCCGCAGTTTGAATAACGAGACCAACTGTGGGACGCATTACGACGCGCGGAAAACAGCTGCCATTTGAGTTTTACGAATAAAACGACCTATCATTTTGTTTACGGACAGGAACTTTAAAGAATTATTTTATGAGAACAAAGATTATAATTCTTCGGTTAGAAGTGTGAGGTAAGTTTGAAAAATCGGTTTTTAAAGAGAAAAGGATTAATTGTTTTGAAAATTTTACAAAGCGTCAAATTTATGAGTGAGAAGAGTACATTTTTTTCGAATATTGGAAATTTCGAAGCTCTCGAGCGACCACTAAAATTCATTGGGCGGCTAAAACTTCGCGAGATTAATAAAGGGTGTCCACTTTGAAAATTTAAAAAAATCGAAAGCAAGCAAGACTTGAAGAAATCGACGATGATGAGCAATCAGAAGGGATTTTGTACGGTGCAGGAATTGCCGATTGAGTTTAGGTAAGAGTTTTTCGTAGTATAAACTTCAAACGCGTTTTTGTCGAAACAACGTTTTCAAAATCGAGCTCCATCGTATCTCAAAAACTAACAAACCGATTCTCTTGACATTTGAACCACATATTGTAAACATGATTCGCAACAAGGTGACCTTCGATGGTTTTAAAATGTTGATTTTGATTTTTTTTTGCGAAAAAAACGCATTTTTGAATCCTTTTTTTGTTTTTGTTTGCTATTTTTTTATTTTTTGATAAAACTTTATATCCGAGGGTTATTTTGTAGCTGGTGTCATAGTGAATCTAATGGACTTTGATTTTTTTGATTCAGACAAGCCGTTGCCGAGTTGTGATGGAGCTACCTAGCCCACCTATTTTTGAGGCGTTACGTTAAACTATAGTTTTTGTACTTAAAAATGAATAAAAACGAATTAATTTTTTTTTAAATGTATTTCAAGACTTTATTTATCAAGCCCAACAACTTTTAAATTCATATCTTTTATAAAATCCTCAAAAAAAATCGCGAAAATAGCCTTTTTTCGTGGCTCTAAAGTGAACTGGCCCCTTAAAAAATGATAAAGCCTGAAATTCATGGGTGAGAAGAGGACGAAAAAAAAACGACTTTGCAATGAAAATTTGAATTTTTGGGAGGCTTGACCGACCTCCAAATTTGTTTCCCAGGCTCGCAGCTTACACGACAATTTTTTTTTCTTTAAAGCAGATGATTGGATGGTGAGAAAAAGGAAAAACATGGAGCTCAAAATTGTAACACCCTAATATATATATATATTTACATAATGCTGCGGATTATATATAATGTTATTATCATCGTGATCGTGTATTTTTTAAATCTATGTGTATATATATATATATATATATATATATATATATATATATATATATATATATATATATATATTCACATAATAAAATCCATGATTCCAGTGTGAAGGTTGCCGGAGCCGGTAAATCTGGAAGTGCGACAAACACGGGAGGCGCGTCCCCGTTATCCGAGTGGATTCGTGATCAATTGGCCGTGTTTAATCCGGATCTGTATGACTCGAGAGGTGCTCTCGTCCGAATGCCCGCGCGAGCATAATACTGCAGTACCGCCATACCGTTCGTTTTTTTCTCTCGCCTCGTCGGTGCCTTTTGCCGGCTTTTCTTTTTTTTTCCATGTTTTTTTCCCCCCCCCCTCGTGGCCCGCAGTGTGCTCGTTCGTTCATGCAGAAATGTTCGCGTCGGGGCAGATGGGCCTAATATGAACTCGATTCTGCGTTCTGCCAAGATGAACTCATTCTTCGGGTTCTTACGGGATGCGCGCAGTCGAGGGACACCTCGAAAGATCCTCGGGCTGAGAGAGATAGAGGAAGAAGCGCTACGTCAATGCCAGTTTCATTGTGCGGCGATACGGAATTAAATGAGATTTATATGGTTAATTCTTTGCTATCGCTGCGGGTATATGTATATATGTATATATATATATATGTGTGTGTGTGTATATATATATATATATATATATATATATATATATATATATATATATATATATATATATATATATATATATTTGGATAAATGTAAGAACCCCAAATACACACACGTGCAGGAATGTACAGAGGAATATTAAATATTTTAGTATGAATAAATATAGAAAATGTGCTGTTACATTACATGGGCGATTCTCCGGAAATGATCCCTTTGCAGAACAACGAAATTTATAAACAAAACTATTTAATTTTTCTAATTTTAACATTGCAATTGACTTCAATTCTAATCGATATATTGGGAGTACAAATGAGTCTGCGCCGTTTGACAAAAGATGGCCCCACCAGGAGATTATATGTACATTAGCGATTTTGTATCCGCATCACGTAATTGTTTTCGTACGAAAATGTTGAATTTTAAGCCAAACAGGCGTCATTTGCGGAAACATTATAACTTCTTTAATTCGAGGAAATCTGCAGCTGAGGCGCATCGATTGCTGTAGAAGCATATGGTGAGGCTGCTTTAAGGCCTTAGGCCACAGTAAAGAGTATAAAATCATGTGCGAATTTAACAATTTTGTTTCGTATGAAAAAGTGATTCACTCGTGAAATTAATTACACATCTATTTAGTATGAATATCAAGCTGTTAGAAAAAATATATATTTTTTATTTCGATGTACAAAATGGCCGACTTCTCGAAACTTCTCGAAACAGCTTTTTTCCAATTGGCGTGACAAATAACTTCTACAATTTTCACTCGATTTACTTCATTTTAAAAGTAATGTTCCTAATTGCATTTCGTAGAGTGGTACGTACGGAATTTCTGATTAATCGAAAAATTTTCATTTTATGAGCAGTTTATGAGCAGTTATAACGAAATGTGTAACTGAAAATTCATTTTTTAAGTTCAAATACCTACAACTTTTGAATAAAACAATATTTTTCAAATGCCGTACGTACTTCTCTAGGTATTCTAATGTAGATTGACGAGAATTTTTGTTTTTCGTTCTGGGTCAAAAATTGTGGATGCTAAATGTCACGTCGCGGAGCGCCTGAAAAAAAGCTGACAAAAGGAAATATTAGTAGCCGGCCATTTGGTACATCGAAAAAAAATATATTTTTTTTCTATCAGCTTGATGTTCACACTGAATAAATGTGTAATTAATTTTATGAATAAATCAATTTTTCATACGAAAAAAAGTTAATTTCGCACATGATTTTATACCCGTTAATGTGGCCTAAGGCCCTAAGAAAGAGAAATTGTCGTGAGTGGTTTAAAAAGTTTAAGAAAACATTATTGATTCGTGCCAAACACAAAAGTTGCCGCAAATGACGCTTATTCGGATCAAAACTCGATATTTTCGCACGAAAAAAATTCCGTGATGTTGGTACGAAATCGCTAATATTTCAAGGTTATGGTCTTGCCAGATGTCCAACCTTACGATATGACGTTTTACATCTGACAATTTCTACCATAACCTCCTGGTGGGGCCATCTTTTGTCAAACGACGGAAACTTATTTGTACTCCCAATAATATAATTCCCTATGGATCCCACTGTTTTTTCAGTTTTGAGAGATTTATCACGATCGAAAGAAATATTATAGGCCCAGAGGACTGATCCAAACCTTTTCCTAACAAGTTTTTTTTGGTTTATCAATATCTTCTTCTCGTCTTTTTTTGAATATTGATCTCGCTTTTTTGGTTTCAATAGCTCTCTTCCTACAGGTTCCTATTTAAGGGGTTACCCCCACTTGCGATTTTGAAAAAATCGATGTTTTTTTATTGCATTTTTTTGAAGTATAAGTATCTGAGAATATGCCCTGAAAATGTCAAGTCGATCCGAACAAAATTGACTGGATATGAGCGTTGAAAGAGAAGAATCCGCGTTGAAAGAGCGTTGAAAGAGAAACTTTAAACGCGTTTTTCTCAAAATGGCATTTCTGAAGTCGGTGACCAAGATTACTCGAACACTAATGAACCGATCTTCTTGAAATTTTGCAGGCTTATTTAATACATAAAAAAGTAGTCTTTAATCGTTCGATTTTTTTTTTTCGAAAAAAATGGCCGTTTTGTAGCCAAAAAAACGGCCGTTTTTTTTTCGTTAAAATCGAACCATTAACTTTGACTGTCCGCCATTTTGTGAGAAATGAATATTTTTTAAAATCCTTCGATTAAAGACTAGTTTATACCTATATTTGACTAAATCCATCCGCATTTTTTTTTCAGATGATCCACTTCGCCGCAATATTGGTCACCGCAAACCGTGTATATAAAAACATTATTTCATTGACGGCCATTTGCCACTAAACAATGTAATATTTTTCAATAAAAAAATTACTGAAAGTTCTTCAAGATGTGTTCTTTAAGATAGTATATTGATCGATTAAAAAAGTTTTGTAGTTTTCTTTTAAAAAATTCATGAAAAAGGCCTTTTTTTGCGCTACAAGTGGGGGTAACGCCTTAAAATATTTCGAAATATCTCAACTTGTGTTCCACAAAAACCTACAAAGTACTCGAATAGCAACTATTAAAAATGTTCGGTTACATGCAAAACGATCATCGGGAGAATCACCCATATATGGATATATATATATATATATAATATTAGTTCAGGAGAAATATTCGTGTTTTTTTTATTGCATCAGTTGTATGTAATGTTTATTTTAGAATAATAAGAAGTGTGTATAAATCTATAATACAACAATATATAAATTATACTGTTGCGCTGTATAAGGTAGAGGAATAATCGCCGTTACCGGAAGTCGAACAAACAAACGCAGGTTCTTAAAAAACAAGAAAAAGTTCTTCTCCGCCGAGAGATCATAAAGCAGATCCTTCTTGTCGCCCGCGCGTTCTGATTTCACGTCGTTACCGAAATTTCGAAACGAACAACATTTATGCACGCACACACGTATGTGTATATATATATATATATATATATATATATATATATATATATATATATATATATATATATATATATATATATATATATATATATATATATATTTGATAAGGTAGCGGAGCTCCTGTTTGGCGCGATCGCGCGCTCCCATCTGTGCCGTGAATATACGCGAAAATGTAATAAACCGTTTGGTATTTTATTGACGAGCGTGCGATCGGTGGCACTCGCGAACGATTCGGGAGAAACGAGGTCGGTGAGGCTTTTTGGGGAATACGAAGAAAAGGCGGGCCGGGAGAGAGACGCCACGAAAAAAAATGAAGAACAAAAATAAAGAACACGAATTTGGTGAAAACGAGTTGGAATAATTGTCGCGCGTGAGGAGGCTTGTCGGATTTTACGAGTCCTAAATATCCTTGAGAGCCAGGACCAGTCGCGAGGACGACCTTTCGATCGAGGCCTATTTTTATAAATGAAAAAAAAATGTGAATTTTTTTTTTCCGTCACTGCCGTAATAATTAAACGGCGCGAGCGTCGACGAAGATGGAAAAAGGTCAACGTATCTATATCTGTATATATGTATATATGTGTATATATAAATATATAAATGTGTATGTGAAGGGATTCTCCATGGAGACGGTCATCTAAAAACTCGCGGACGGTGAGACCCTTGATCTCTCGAGCGTTTTGTGGGCAAACATACTTTCGGACACGCTTGTACACCCTGGTCGAGAGCTGGCCACCGCACCGAGATGACCCTTCTGCTCCTCTTCTCCGCCCTTTTCTCCTTTTCAATGTCACCCTAACGCTGCTCAAGCTACCCCCCTCAGTTTTTTTCTTCTTTCGCACTCGGGTCATTTGTCATTGCCAAAATAAACATATAGAGGAGAGTGGAAAAATGTGGCTGCGTGGTTGCCCTATGCAGGGCCTAACGATGTTTTTACCGACATATAGGTATGTACATGGTCTTTGGTCGATGCGGGTCCTCAAAGTATATTGGAAGCTTGACCGTTTTATCGAGCAAGTACCATTTCTCCCATTCATGATCATCCTCCACTTGGACCACGCGGTACGCTAACTCTTTTTTCACCTCCTGACGTCACAGGGCCTCGGATCAGCTGGACCGTTCAGCGGCAGTGCCCCGATCCACGTTTTTACGCCATATATACACAAACATACATTATTAAGGCGTTACCCCCACTTGTAGCGCAAAAAAGGCCTTTTTCATGATTTTTTCTAAAGAAAACTACAAAACTTTTTTAATCGATCAATATACCATCTTAAACAACACATCTTGAAGAACTTTCAGTAATTTTTTTATTGAAAAATATTACATTGTTTAGTCGCAAATGACCGTCAATGAAATCATGTTTTTATATACACGGTTTGCGGTGACCAACATTGCGGGGAAGTGGATCATCTGAAAAAAAAATGCGGATGGATTTAGTCAAATATAAGTATAAACTAGTCTTTAATCGAAGGATTTTAAAAAATATTCATTTTTCACAAAATGGCGGACAGTCAAAGTTAATGGTTCGATTTTAACGAAAAAAAACGGCCGTTTCTTGGCTATAAAACGGCCATTTTTTTTTTCAAAAAGAAAAATCGAACGATTAAAGACTACATTTTTATGTATTAAATAAGCCTGCAAAATTTCAAGAATATCGGTTCATTAGTGTTCGAGTAATCTTGGTCACCGACTTCAGAAATGCCATTTTGAGGAAAACGCGTTTAAAGTTTCTCTTTCAACGCTCTTTCAACGCGGATTCTTCTCTTTCAATGCTCATATCTCAGTCAATTTTGTTGGGATCGACTTGAAATTTTCAGGACATATTCTGAGATACTTATACTTCAAAAAAATGCAATAAAAAAAAATCGATTTTTTCAAAATCGCAAGTGGGGGTAACCCCTTAATATTGCCTTTCTATTATTACTATCATTATTATTATTTGTTTTTCTATCTATCAATTCGTATTTGGTTATTTTGTTTGGGTTTGTATTCGATTTGTTTCAGTTTTTTTCGAATATTCGGATTTTAATTTTTACGACGGTGGAAAGTTATTATTATTATTTTTGTCATTTTATATTACGAGATTCTATTTTTATTTCTATTTTATTCTGCTTCTGTTATTTTATCACACGGGTGTATTTTTAATTTACTCATTTTATTGAAAGTTTCTATTTTTATCTTCATGACGTGGTTGAAGGTTCATTTATAATTTTCTTTCTACATTTTTCGAATTTTTATATCCATGATTTTGATTGATAACTTTTACTTTGTTTTTTTTTTCAATCAGTTACTTTTCAATCGAATCGAACCCGAGGATGACGACAACGAGAAAAAAAACCAATTGAATCAAAAAAATATATTGGTTGATTAAAATAAATGTCTGATCGCGGAGTGCCACCGATATATGAGATTGTTACGATACTATGAAATATTGGATGTGATTGATTCAAATAACATATTATTTTTATTTGAAAATCTCTTCTGTTCTCTGAATATCTACATTATCCTTCAAATCAAATTATATTCTATTGAAATCATTTTATATACAATCCGTAGAAGAATGGATGAAATAATTAAGGCGGTTGCTGCAGACATTTTTTATTTCGTACAAAAATATAATCAATAGAATGAATTATTCCTTTACTACGATCGAAACGAATATGCCATGAGACGTAAGTTTTTCAATTTGTTTTAAATCTTAAATAAAAAGTGAGCATTAGAATGATCACTCACGATAATAGTGGAGAGAGAATGTGAGATATCCAATGGAATGTCCATGGAGAGAATATCAGATATTCAACTGATAAGAATAGATCAATAGGGCTAGTTTGATCGTACCCCCAGGCCAAAAAGCGATACTCTTTAGAGTTTCTCCGGCGTTCAAGTAGATTTTCGGTTCGCGCTAACGCTTACGAGAAACGAGCGCGCGTGCGGATTCTAGCGGTTGCTCCGAGAAGTACGGGTTTCCTCACACCTATAATTTCGGTGGAGCTCGGCCATGATTTGGTTGAATTTTTTCAACCAAATGCGCAAGAAACAAATTTCATTTTTGCATAATTTTTCAACCAATTCAGACATTTGCTTAATATTTTTCAATCAAAATAAAATATTAATATTTCAACGAATAATGTACTTGAAAAGCAATATCGAATATGGTGATAAATTAAATAACAATTTTACTCAGTAGAAATTTTATCTGAATCAAACGAGCGAAAATCAATTTTTCTTCTGTACTCGAATCAACAATATTCATGTTATGAATTGAAACGCTTTTTTTTGCTCGTTCCAGAAAATGCATTCAAAACTATATAATGTAGTCACGATAATTTATTAGATAGGTTCAATAATATATTGTTCTCGGCTAACAATATATCTTTTGAATGAAAAAAAAAAACTTTTAATTTTATCATGTTATTAAAGTTGATAGCGTTTTGTTTGGACTAATAAATCCGATTATTTACACCAACAATTTTACAATTGAATCAACGAAATTTCATTCAATAACGCCAATGATATTGGATCAATGTTTTTTTTTCTCAGTGTACTAGCCGGAGTTGTGAGAATCCCTAAAGTTCAGTGGAGATACGGAAAGCGATAGGGGACGCAGTTCCTGCTTCGTGCGCACTTTGGAGCATTTAGCGAAGACTGCGCGCGAGACAGTGCAGGGCGTGGGCGAATCTCCGATCTCGGGGAGAGCCTCGCGAGAGCTGCGTCGTGAAGATCTCTCTCTCTCTCTCTCTCTCTCTCTCTCTCTCTCTCTTCTCTCTCTCTCTCTCTCTCTCTCTCTCTCTCTCTCTCTCTCTCTCTCTCTCTCTCTCTCTCTCTCTCTCTCTCTCTCTCTCTCTCCCTCTCTCTCTCTCTCTCTCTCCCTCTCTCTCTCCCTCTCTGTCTTTTGCAGAGGAGCTGTGGAAGATTCGCGTATCTCGAATCTGCTTTATGTCTCTCGAGGACCAGCGTCTCCGCGATCCTGGCGTAGCCAGTTTGCAGGTACACGGACTTTCATGTTCGCGACTGCCAGAGCCCCAAAGCGAGGATAGATTTCAATGATCTATGGACAGCGATGTGAAAGCCCCGTGGAATAAATCCGGACGAAACGGTGGCAGATCGGCCACCTGACAATTTCGAAGAAAGAAAATAAAATGCTTGCAAATGGTGCTTGCAAAAAGTAGAAGGAGACAAATTCCTCGTCGTTATTCTGAAGAAAAATACTTTTCTTTGTAATATCGCACAGTTTTGGATGATAGAACAAATCTGTGAGATCTTCAAATAGGGCTGGAGTCGCTGGAGGGATTTTTTACGAAGGGTTAGTTTTTTTATCGTGGGCGAACGAATGTATACGTCTTGTAGAATAATGTTATCGTTTTTTATTTTATAAATGATAAATCTCTATGAAATAATTGATCATATATAGATGTATATTTTTTATTTGAAATAGATTTGAATAAAAATGAACGAAATGGTAGAGGACGCGTAAGTTTGCGGTATATACATAAAATACATCGTAGTGGATATCGTCTGCTGGTCGATCTTGTTAATAACACAATATTCCATGAAAATATTGGCTGTTAAATATAAACAGATCAAATATGTATAAATTGCATATGGGAAATATTAGGAAGAAACATTACAAATATTTTGTGAGAAATCGTCAAAAATAATATCTATAATTGTTTCAAAATTAGACAGATTCCTTAACCAACAGGTATCAATCAATGGCACAAGTTTTCTCAAAGAGAATTCACAAAATTGCTCCGATTGCGATGTCAGAGCAGCCTAACCCCTTAAGGCGGGAGTCTGAATTAGAAGGTCCGAAAAAGCGTTTTTTCGGGATTTTTTTAGAAGGGAAAAAAACAAGTGAGCCCAGTAAACATTGATATATCTTTTTATGTGTATTTGAAATGTATAAAAAAATGTTCAACATGAAACAATTAATGACTGCAGATTTATCAGTCTATTCCATGTGCGTCTTGCCACTACGGTCCCCAATCGGCGGGAAAGATGCAGCTCGTAATTCTTGGCTGAAACATGAAAACCAATAAAACTTTCCATTGTCATATATTTTTCTTCTGGGTGAATTAAGAAAAAGCTGAAAAAGCTGAGAGAATTAAGAAAAATGATGAAATTATAACTTTCCTCAGGTTTGAATAAGAATGTGTTGAAAAAAATTCGAACGTACGAGAAAAATGATTTAAAAAGACTTTTTCAACAATATTTTCAATTCAATTAGAAGAGATTTTCATACTGAAGAAAATAAACTATGATTTGATTTGATCATTTGATTTGGTCGTTAAGTTTCTTTTACTGTCACGCCCGCCAATTTGGAAAAATCGTGAAAATGAAAATTGGAATAAACGCGCTTCAAAGTTTTCAATAGGAGGAAATATCAGTATCAAATATCAATCGCTTCTCTGCTTTTGGCCTTCTATCTTCGAAAATATTTACAATTGCTCTCTGTAACTTCGTAAATATAATCTTGGATAGTTTATATATCGATTTAAGGGGTTGAACCACAATAACGGGTATAAAATCATGTGCGAATTCAAAAATTTTTTTTCGTATGAAAAAGTGATTCACTCATAAAATTAATTACACATCTATTTGGTATGAATATCAAGCTGTTAGAAAAAAAATATATTTTTTTTTCTATGTACGAAATGGCCGGCTACTCGAAACTTCTCGAAACAGCTTTTTTCCAATTGGCGTGACAAATAACTTCATCAATTTTCACTCGATTTACTTTACATTTAAAAGTTATGTTCTTAATTGCATTTAGCAGACAAGTACGTACGGAATTTCTGATTAATCGAAAACTTTTCATTTTATGACCAGTTTATGAGCAGTTATAACGAAATTTTTCACTGAAAATTCATTTCTTAAGTTCAAATACCTACAACTTTTGAATAAAACAATATTTTTTAAATTCCGTACGTACTTATATAGGTATTCTAATGTAGATTGACGAGAATTTTTGTTTTTTGTTCTTGGTCAAAAATCGTGGATGCTAAATGTCACGCTGCTGAGCGCCTAAAAAAAAGATAACAAAAGAACATATTAGTAGTCGGCGATTTAGTACATCGAAAAAAAATAATATTTTTTGTCAGCTTGGTATTCATACTAAATAGATCTGCAATTAATTTTATGAGTGAATCACTTTCATACGACAAAAAAATTGTTAAATTCGCATATGATTTTATACCCGTTACTGTAGCCTAACCCCTTAAGCAATGAAAAATATATTTTTCGAACCTTTTAATTCAGGCTCCGGCCTAAAAGACGATAGTGGCGCTCGTTAAATAACCGATATGACGTTTGATTCCATTTACGAAATTAATCCGAGGATTCCCCGTACGTAGAACTTTTATTCGCGTTTATGCCGTATAGAGAGAGAGAGAGAGAGAGAGAGGAGAGAGAGAGAGAGAGAGAGAGAGAGAGAGAGAGAGAGAGAGAGAGAGAGAGAGAGAGAGAGAGAGAGAGAGAGAGAGCCAAGCGGTTCCAGTCACGCGAGTGAGTATACATTCATGAGAACGTTGAAGAAAAATCGCGTGCGTGCCTCGCCGGGTCATAGGTTGTCTCGGGTTATACCTATATACCGCGTGCTTGCTATACGTCGCTTGCAACTTTTTTCTTCTTCTTTTTCTTTGCCCAACCCGCTCGAGGATATTGATGAGCGCGATTTACGGCGTGGCGGATCGACATCGATCAAACATACACGGGAGAGTATCGGCGCACACTCCGGTGTACAGGGTGTCCTGCTTACAATCACAAAAAAATCACACATGTGAAGTTTCCGTATTTTTGAAGTTTTATCGAATAGCAAGTATAAGGGGTTAAACCATCCCTTACTCCAAGTTTCTTATAATCGTTTTTTTCTTATTTATTTGAAATGTGTATGCTGATCGTTAATATGTTTTCACAAACTCCGAATTGATGATTGGAACCTGGAAATTTTTGGAAAATCCAGCGTCCAAATTTGAAATTTTGCCTACAATCAAACAATAATCTAACTCGACGAATCAAGTTTTCGGAGCAATCGATTGCAAAGGGAATGCAGGAAGAAATGACCGGCGATTGAGCGTAGACACTTATTTTTAATTAAATAATTATTTATTTTTTCCAAGTCTCTATCGATGTACTTTTTACCCCCCAAATGCAAATTCGTCATTGATGGTCTCAAAAATTCTCAATTTTGGTTAATTTTGAGCTTTGGTCAAAAACTCGCCAATATTCGTGATCGGTGAAAAAAATTCTATTACACGAGCCCTTGAAATGATTTGAAAGGCGATGAAGATTTTTTTCGATCCTTTTGGCCTCTTTTCCGGAATTGGCAGAATCGCGAAACATCGGGTAATCGCGTAGCATCGGTTCTATCGGAGTGACATATATTTGATGGGCGGGTTTTGAAAAGGATTTTTATCGACTCACGGGGAACAGCACTTGAGCGTCCACCATCGATTTCGTTGAAACTCAAATATGTGGCAAAGCATTAATTAAAAACGTTTAAAAACAATTAAACACGTAAATTTTTTTATCGACGGTCAAGCGGTTTTAAGGGTGGAAACCACCTCTCATTAAAAGGGGTGTCAACCCTTAATTTAATTTTTTTCAATACTGCTATAGTGGATTTCTCCCCGTTTGACATTAGAAAACTTTTGGTTTTTGTTTCATTTTGATGGGTGAACTGCTCGTCGGTGAAACTGCAAAATCACCCCTCGACACGCCTTTCCTTGAGGGGTGATTTCGCCCCTTAAAACGGGTTTTCCGCCGATAAACAAAATACGTGTCTACTAGTTTTCAATGCTTTATCACGTATATGAGTTTCGACAAAATCGAAGGCGGACACTTAAGTGATGTTTCTCGTCAGCGAAAGCCGCTTGGTTGATCCCCATATCTCAAATAGTTTTCCCGAAAGTTGCACTTGAAAATGATCGGACCTCATTATAAATTAAACCGGATTTTAAAAAGCAAACGATGACGAAGAGATCGAGCCCAGAGTGGAGTTTCGATTCACAACGAAAAATTAATGTGCGGCGATTGAGTGAAGGAACTTTTTTTTGGCCTGAGTGCAAACAAAAATTGAGGTTTTGAATATTTCTTTTCCAAAATAAGAATTGACCATTCATTTCCCCAAATCTCTAAATTTCGATTAAAAATCGTCCACAAGTGTGCGAAACGAGGTTTTTCGGGTTTAACCGGCGTAATTTCGAGTTTTCGGCAAAAACTCGGTGATATGTGTGATCAGCGGAAAATTTCCCATCGAATAGACCCGTAAGATGGTTTAAACGAAAAAAACAAAAATTCGACTCATTTGGCCTTTTTTCCAAAATCATCAAAATCCCATAATTTCAGATAGCGGTGGTCCTATTTGTGCGACGAAAACTTAATGTGGGGGTTTCGAAAACAATTTTGGTAGACTCGGAGAATGCCGCTTGATTAATCCCAACATCTCAATTAGTTGTTCCGAAAAATTCATTTGACAAATGACTGAAAAAGAGCCAAAAATGGCGGTCTTTAAAATTCTCCAAAAAAATCGATTAATTATCGAAGTTCAATGAATCATACGGCATTTGAAAAAGCAAACGATAACGAAGAGGGTTCCAAGTCGAAGCAGAAAATAAATGATCGATGATTCGGTGAAGCAACTTATTTATCGAGATGGCACAAACATTTATATTTTAATTTTTTTTCTACATGTCCACTTCAATGTATTTTTGCCCCCTGAATACGAATTCATAATTTGTTTCTTCCAAAACAATCTATTTTTTTTAAACCATCGAAAATGCATGGAGTTTGTTTTATCCCCTTAAGCCTGCAAAGATGGAAAAATATGTGAACTTTAATTCTGCCGTCCCTTCAAAATGTTACCTGTTACGTTCAATTTAACGCACCCCTTTTGGACGCGGAGTGAGGGACCGAAAAAATGAAGGGTTGGTTCTTCCCTTGTAATTTTTATTTTCTTTGTTTCATCTACCCATGGTGGATTTGGATAATTTTGCAAATCGAAAAATGTTCGTCTGTCAAACATCACATAAGGGTTGATTTCACTCGTTAAGGGGGAAATACCGTTAGGCGAGGAAAAAATTGCTGATTTTCGTGGGTTTTTTAAAGGAAACATTTTTTCACCATTTTTTAGACTTAGGGTATGATTTATTACTACTTTTGGCTGTGACATGTTATTTTTTTAATTGATCTTTAAAAAATGGCGTAGTTATGGCACGGTCTTCTAAGCAGGCTTCGGCGGATGTTGTCAGACGGCGTGACACGTAGCGTCGACGGCATTAATCTGAAAAAAAAAACAACAAAGTTTTTTCTTTCATTAACACTCATACGCAAAATATGAACCAAGAAAAAGTGCAACATGTTGATAATTGATGAAATGGTACGCTTTGAAACAAAAAGATTGAATTTTCCGAAAAAAGTGGCTACATATGGCAATAAAAAAACGTTTTTAAAATTATTTTCAAGTACATTTAGGGTCATTGTTTTCGACAATAACGTAAGAAAGATTTATATCAAATTGCATCAGAATCGGTCGATTTGTTTTTCAGCTGTACGTCACGAAGGTTTTGAAAATGCAGTTTAGAAGACCGCGCCATACCTCCGTCATTTTGAAATATTAATTAAAAAAATACCACGTAGCAGCCAAAAGTAGTAATTAAAAATACCTTAATTCTTAATAACGGTGAAGAAATATTTCCTTAAAAAAATCATGAAAATCAGCAAATTGTTTCCTCGCCCAAAGGTATGTTCGACCCCCCCCCCCCCCCCTTAAAGCCGTTTCTCCACCGATAAAAAAAAAACGTATCTAATAGTTTTTATGCTTTACCACATACATGAGTTTCAACAAAATCGAAGGCGTATCTTAAGAACAACAATAATTCAATAACATTCTCATTGCAAAAAGGAAATTAAAAAATGTTTGGCATTTTTTTTTGTATAGGACTCTTTTTTCTTCAAGATACTTCGCTCTGTAACTTGAAACGGTACACTCTGTATACCCGCTTACACTCATATATACATATATACGTACCACACATGAAGGTACAGTTACGTGTATACAAATAAATGTCGTGATTTGGGTGCACCATGAATTAGGTTTAAAAGGAAATAAAGTATAATGCGCCTCGATACGGGGACGTCGAGGATGATCGAGAAGCTTGCTAACTAGACTTCGACATCTGTCGATCGGTCACGCTCCTACCGGAAAGTACCGAAATGCGCATCCGGACGCGATTTTTCCCTCGTACAGAGTCAACGGGAGGATATCAATTTGCTATGTTAACCGATAGAGTGCGTCACTTTAGAGTCAGGACCTGTGAATAATTGGACTGAATGCCACTAACGAGACTGCGAGTGTGCCGAGTCATTTTGAGGGGTACAACGACTGAGTATCTACTGTATATTTACAGACTATAATAAATATACTCACTAGATATATGTGTGTTTATACATACACTATATATATATATATATATATATATATATATATATATATATATATATATATATATATATATATATCTATATATCTATATATATATTCACATTTCGGTGGCTTGGAAGCCCATTTTGAAAATGACTATATATTATGGTGTTGGATATTTCGACTATTATAATATTGACAAAAAATTAAACGGCCAAACAATTTAAATTTTAAAAAATTGCTAATAATATTCGATATAGATATATGAACAAAATTATTCATCGTTTACTTGACGTTTTGGTGAGGTAACTGTTTCTATGTTTAACAGAGTAACGACTATTCATAATAAATGTATATATGCACTACTCCAAAAAATCAAAAGAACAGAAAATTACTTACATTTTTTTAGTGTTTTTTGAAGCCATGTATCTGTGTGAAAAATGGGCGATTTTAAAAAAGCATTTTGAAGCTTCGAGTTTCCAATTTTGAGATCTTTTGGCAAACTTTTTTGTGAGCTGCGGTTATCGCGCAATCATGAGAAATAACGCGAGACAAAAATCTGCCAAATTTTTTGTTTTTTTTTTTAGTTAATTCAATGCATAGGTTAATTAGCTAAAATTAATTAAAGCTGCCCTTTAAATCCCTGTGCGATCATTGCTTGCTGAGATATCGATGATCAAAGACAAACAGATCCTTTATCATTCGCAGTCGGATATCTCAGCAAAAAATTGACGTAGAGAGATCGAGAAAGAACCGAAAGGAAGCTAAATAAACAAGCTAACTTACCTATGCATTGATTTAACTGAAAAAAAATCCCGAGCCCGTGGACCCGTGATAAAAGAAGAAAAAAAAATTCGAAATTTTTTGTTTCGCTCTATATCTTATGATTGCCTGATAACCGTAGTTCACAAAAATGTTTGCAAAAAGATCTCAAAACTAGAAACGTGAAGCTTCAAAATTGTTTTTTTTTCACCTCGATACGACCATTTTTCACATAGATACAGCGCTTCAAAAACACTAGAAAACATTTAAGAAATGTTCTGTTCCTTTCCTTTTTAAAATAGTAATAATAAATAAATAAATAAATATATATATATATATATATATATATATATATATATATATATATATATATATATATATATATATATATATATATATATATATATATTCACATTTGGGTGGCTTGAAATGATATATTTCGAAAAATATCACGTACTATGTAAATATCATCATGCTGTCAGATATTTTGAATACTGTTGTCAGATATATATATATATATATATATATATATATATATATATATATATATATATATATATATGTATGAAAGAAATTAATCGATTCCTTCACGTTTTAATGACTAGCTGAATATTGAATACAGTAACGACGGTTTATAACACACATGCCTATATATACGAGGCCGCGTGTGTGCATACGAATTATAGACCTTGTCGAATTTGACCCCGAGGCCCTGCGTTTTTCCATTTCCTTTTTTCGTCGAGGGGTTGGAAAAACCGTGGGACGATACGTGACGAAAAATACTGTCATTGATCCGACGAGATCCGGCTTCCGATTTTTGGTTCCACTGGCCGAAATATCGCAAAGGAGCGAGGTTGTTGGGAGTTTGCTTGGGTTTGTTTGGGTTCGAAGGAAATATGCGCGGGTCGCGGGACGTGAAAAAAAATGTTGGCCACGGAAGATAGGCCCGATGTGAAAGGCGATATTCCTCGGCGTTCGCGGTGTGATTGCAGTAGGTGGTGCTCAGGGCGCGTATACGCGGGGATGACTACCGCAATAGCGAGCGTGCGCGGACCCGGCGGAAATTTAATATCACCTTAAAAGATCTCTTTTCCGTCGTGCCTTATTCCTCCATCTTTATCGTATGGTCGCTTCGCTCGAGAGATTCTTTTCTCCGGTTTCTTCGTTTTTCTACCCTCGCGGATTCATCGGCATTCGCGGAGAGCCTCGTGCCACCCACGCGTGCAACCTGCGGGACCTGGAGCGAATGTACTTAATTACCGGAAGAGATCGCGCGACGGGCAGTTCTCACATCTCTCATCCGAATGTACATTTGACACGACCAATTCCAAGGCTCCGAATTATCGTACTTCTGTACAGATATACAGGGTGTCCCTCTTGTCTCCGCCGCCCGAAATAACTCGGTAATTATCGACGTCATAAAAAAATGTTCCAGACAAAAGTTGTACGGTGTGAAGGTGACCATCAAATGTGACTAATTATTTTTTTTTCGGCGGAGGCGCTGACGTGAGGTCACCTCCACTTTTTAAAATGAAATGGTACATTTTTTTCAATCACCTTGTGAATGCCTCTAGCCGCATAACAAATATTAGAGGATCAAAGTCATTCAAGGTCATTCAAGGTCAGTATCGATTATACAAATCTAAATATCTCGGATCACTGGCAAATATTTGGTAGTGATCCGAGATATTTAGATTTGTATTTCATTTTAATAGGTGTTCGAAATGACCTTGAACGACTTTGACCCTTGAATGTTTTTTATGCGGCTTGAGGTGCTCCACAAGATGGTTAAAAAATGGACCATTCCATTTAAGAGAGTGGAGGTGACCTTCACTGTGCGTCAGGGCCTCGAGAGAAATAGAAAAAAATTGGTCGCATTTGGTGGCCCCTTCACACCGTACAACGTTTGTCTGGAACATTTTTTTGTGACGTCTATAATTACCGAGTTATTTAGGGTGGCAGAGACAAGAGGGACACCCAGTGTACAGTCGACCCTCGATATAACGAATCTCTAGGGAAGTTCGTTACATCGAGTTCATGTTCTTTAAAATCTTCTTTAAGGCGGTCCTCTAGTTTCTCGGCTGTTTTTTACGGCTTTTTCAATATTTTTTTACAGGCAAAGCATCGAAATAATCAATCTCATTGTTTTTGCATAATCTTTATTAACATTTAAATAAGCTTTACAAATTTTTTTAAGCCAAAATATATAATAGAATACAAGTTATAGTGGCCGACAGGAAGACATCAAGTAAAAGAGGTGCTTGACGGTGACCAAGATTGCGGCTGTTCTGCTTATCTGAAATAAAAAAAACCAAACGGCATTTTAATCTTCATATTTAAGACTAGCGATTGAACTAGAGTGAATTCTAAATTACAAAAATTGACTTTTTTATACACTTTTGAAAATTACATTTTATTTTTTACTAATTTTTTCTTAAGTTTTTCGCTCGTACAAAAAAAACTATCGAAGCAATCATGATAATCCTAGTTCAATCGCTGGCTTATAACATATTAAAGATGCTGTATAAATTTGAACAAGATCGGTGCAGTAGTTTCTGAAATATCGTGTTCACCGTTTCGAAAAATGGTGTTTCGAGAAAAACGCGTTTGAAAGTATACCTGCTCCGTATACCTGCTCCGTTCCAAAACCGTAACTTGTGAACCAGTTCGAATATCGAAAAATCCTTTGGCACACATTTTCTACACATGTTGTAGATGTGATTTATGAAGAAAAAAAAAATCAATTTTTTCGATCCGAGAAACTAGAGGACCGCCTTAAGAAATATATATATATATATATATATATATATATATATATATATATATATATATATATATATATTAGTACTATAAATATAGGGATATTTTTTAAAGAAATAAAGGTTTCAATTAGAGCCATTTTTACAAACGATTAGCAATTGGAGTACAATGTATATTATTATGTTCTTGTATCAAGGTTTCGGGCGTCTATCGGAAGGAAACGGACAAATGTTCGTTATGTCAAGGTTCGGGGCCGGGTTGAAATTCCGAACTTTGAATTATCAGAACGCTCAGAACTCCGAAAGAATACTACCCCGAAAGATCAAAGCTCCGAAAGAATTTTACATGAAAGACCAAAACTCTGAAAATCTGAAAACCCTGAATATAATTCGGCTATGGAATTTTTAAAGTTTCAAAATTTTCAATATATCGTCGAATTATTTCAAGATTTGTTATTTATGAAAAAGTGATTTTACGTCAATTTTGAAATTTGTCAAGACAATGTTAGACGTATTACATAATTTACAGTTCACTGTGTAGAAGTATACACAGTGTGTAGAAGTCTACACAGTGTGTAGTAGTCTACACAACTGGCATGATCTTGACGAACCTTGTAATTTCGACACATTAAAATTAGGAATTTCAAACCGTCGGCGCATTTAAAGTTCGGAATTTCAACCCGGCCCCCATGTCAAGACCATGCCTGTGAAAATCTACGCAGTTGACTGTAAATGATGTAGAACGTATAACATTGTCTAGACAAATTTCAAAATTGACGCAAACCCGGTTTCAACCCGGCCCCCGAGGTTCGTTATATCGAGGTTCGACTATAATATGAAGGATCTTTTCGGAATTCTTTTTATGAAATTTTTGTCATTCCAGTTCAGTCGTGCTAATTTTTTTTAAACGAGGGCCCATTTTGCTAAAGAAAAACAAATAATTCATTCTATCTCGATAGTTTGGAATAGTAGAATATATTTTGCAAAATGTCGACTATTATAATACTCAAAGCTATTGAATGTTCTATCGTCGAAAAATAATACTATGCAGCTGAATTACCAAGAATTATGAAAAAATAATACGACATGTTAAAAAAAATAGAGCGTTTAAAAAAATGGAATAAAATGCAGTTCGACTTCCGTTATCCGCAGCGGGGTCGGGGCATCGTTATTACCGCACGCAATTGTTTCTCCGTCCGGGGGTTTGAAATGCGCCCCCCGTCTCGTGTATGCGACCCTCTCGTAGCTCCGAGCGCACGCGGGTCAGACGCGGTGTCATGAATAAATATGTTGCTTTTTTGCCTCTTCTTTCGACGCTCCTTCTCGCGACAATGGGCGACGGTAAGTGCACAGGATACGACATTCCTGATGCTGTTTCCCCATCCCCTGCCCGCTCCCGTCGCTGCCTCGGGTCCTGCTCAGGTAACGCGATCGTCGAGGGAGAGAGAGAGAGAAAAATCTTCGGGTTTGTCGGAAGCCCGTCTGCCGGAGTCGAAAAGTCACGTTGATCTCGACCATCGAAGGAATAACGAGAATGAGAGACGTTCGAGATTTTCAAGTAGGAAGAAAAACGAAACCAGGGGTGTCAATATATTTTCATATGTTAAAATTATGTTATTTTATTCATTATTTTATATCTGAAAAAAAGTATAGTGTCATATACTTGTTGATACTATACATGAGCAAATATATTTCAATATATTAAAATGATATAATTGAATTTACTATTCGACATAGAACCAAGTATATTGGAATATGTGGGTGATTCTCCCGGAATGATCCCTTTACAGGACAACGAAATTGATAACAAAAATATTTCATTTTTCCATTAAAAAATTGTCATGACTTCAGTTCTCATGGATATAATATAATTTCCAATGGATCACACGGCTTTTTAAGTTTTCAGAGATTCATCATGATCGGAAGAAATGGTGGGCCACAGGAATAACGCAAACCATGTCCTATCAAGTTTTTATTGGTTTATTGAGGGGGTTACCTCCACTTGCGATTTTGAAAAAATCGATTTTTTTATTGCATTTTTTGGAAGTATAAGTATCTGAGAATACGTCCTGAAAAATTCAAGTCGATCCGAACAAAATTGACTGAGATATGAGCGTTGAAAGAGAAGAATCCGCGTTGAAAGAGAAACTTTAAACGCGTTTTTCTCAAAATGGCATTTCTGAAGTCGGTGACCAAGATTACTCGAACACTAATGAACCGATCTTCTTGAAATTTTGCAGGCTTATTTAACATAAAAATGTAGTCTTTAATCGTTCGATTTTTTTTCGAAAAAAATGGCCGTTTTATAGCCAAAAAACGGCCGTTTTTTTTCGTTAAAATCGAACCATTAACTTTGACTGTCCGCCATTTTGTGAATAATGAAAATTTTTTTAAAATCCTTCGATTAAAGACTAGTTTATACTTATATTTGACCAAATCCATCCGCATTTTTTTTCCAGATGATCCACTTCGCCGCAATGTTGGTCACCGCAAACCGTGTATATAAAACATTATTTCATTGACGGCCATTTGCCACTAATCAATGTAATCATAATCGATTAAAAAAGTTTTGTAGTTTTCTTTAAAAAAATTCATGAAAAAGGCCTTTTTTGCGCTACAAGTGGGGGTAACGCCTTAAACCGTTGGCGCATTCAAATTTCGCAATTTCGACCCGGCTCCCATGTCAGATCATGCCAGCGAAAGTCTACACAGTTGACTGTACCTAAATGATGTAGAACGTATAACATTGCCTAGACAAATTTCAAAATTGACGCAAAATCACTTCTTAAGGGGTTAGACCACAGTAACGGGCATGAAATCATGTGCGAATTTGACACTTTTTTCGTATGAAAAAGTGATTCGCTCATAAAATTAATTACATATCTATTTAGTATGAATATCACGCTGTTATAATTTTTTTAATGTACAAAATAGCCAACTACTAATATTTTCTTTTGTTATCTTTTTTTAGGCGCTCCGCGGCGTGACATTTAGCATCCACAATTTTTGACCCAGAACAAAAAACAAAAATTTTCGTCAATCTACATTAGAATACCTGGAGAATTACGTACGGAATTTAAACAATATTGTTTTATTCGAAAGTTGTAGGTATTTGAACTTAAGAAATGAATTTTCAGTGAAAAATGTCGTCATAACTGCTCATAAACTGCTCATAAAATGAAAAGTTTTCGATTAATCAGAAATTCCGTACGTACTTCTCTGCGAAATGCAATTAGGAACATAACTTTTAAATTTGAAGTAAATCGAGTGAAAATTCTTGAAGTTATTTGTCACGCCAATTGGAAAAAAGCTGTTTCGAGAAGTTTCGAGTAGTCAGCCATTTTGTACACCGAAAAAAAAGATGTATTTTCTAACAGCTTGATATTCATGCTAAATAGAGGTGTAATTGATGTTATGAGTCAATCACTTTTTCATGCGAAAAAAAATTGTTAAATTCGCACATGATTTTATACCCGTTACTGTGGCCTAAGGCCCGCATAAAAAAATTCTTGAAATGATTCGTCGATTTATACATAATTTTGAAACTTTAAAAACTTCCATAGCCGAATTATTTCGACGGTGTTCAGATTTCCGGAGTTTGGTCTTTCGTGTAAAATTCTTTCGGAGTTTCGAGCGTTCTGATCATTCAAAGTTCGGAATTTCAAGCCGGCCCCATCTTGGATTTCGGAATATTAAAATTCGGATTTTTAGATTTGGCTGAATGTGTTTTCCTTCGATACTCAAACATGTGCGAGCTTTTATTTCCCAGACAGGGGACAATAAAAAATTCCACACATGAATAAAATGAAAGATCGAAGTGGAGCAGCTGTGAGAGAGATTTGCTGTGATTTGGCATCACGAGTACGAGTGCTGTGGATCCCAAGTTGAAAATCCGTATCGATAAATCGTATCGGAATGAACGTGGACGACGACGAGGTTCTCGCGCAATTTTTCAACAGTCGTCGAGCAAAGTTGACGCGTTTCTTTTTTCTTTTTTTTTTCGTGACAATTGTGTGGGTCGCAGCGCGCATTGGTGCTTGCGGTTCGGGGTGTGCGCTCGCGCGCGCGCGTCTGTATATGCGTGGATCGAGGAAAGGGCCACTTTGATCGGGTAATAAATGTCCCGTGCGGTTATTATACTCCTCGGTGGCGTTAACAAAAACATACGGGGTAGCTTGTCGCATGAGTGATCATATCGCGCGCGAACAAAGTTGCGTAATTGTCGAGTCTCACGACAGAAAAAGAGAGAGAGGGGGGGGGGGGGATCTATGAAAGAATTGGGAGACGCAGTTCTCATCCCCTTGGATCTTTCAACCCCGACAAAGTACACAAAGCCACGAGAGAGCCACAAATCTGACCGCAAGAATGGCCCTCAACGGGCAATCGAGCACTTTTCCGACGACTGTACGTGTGCATGTATGTATGAACGTGACACGTTAACTTTTCGAATCTGGCAACGTGTTCGATAAATCTGCGCTGGGTGAACGCCACGCTGGAATGAATGGCTTCACGGGCTAGCGAGCATCCTCAATGGGTCGTACACTCTCGCTATTCTCGTTGACACGTTAGTCAAAATATTGGGGGAGTGCGTATCCACAGTTGGCGAGCGTCTCTTTTTTTCATCGATATATTGACATTTATGCACACCAGTGTGCAACAACCATAAATTAACTAATGTTACGGATATACGTGTATCGAAAAACGAATGGAAATATTGAGAATTGCAATTGGAATAATGACCATGTATGTGCGAATGTCGAGGAGAGAAAAAGGGAACAAGAACAGCGAATGACGGTTAATCTGATGTCATTGTAATTGGAGAAGATGGAGGAATAAAAGATGCAAGCGTAAAATATTTTAAAGCTCATCAGGTCAAGAATGGTGAAAATAAATAATAAATGTCAAAATCTACACTGAGAAAGAAGAATCGTTGAATGTGCAAAATGCATTTTATTGTCTCGAAAATTTTGTTGTTTTAACAGTTGCTCAGACATGCTGAATAAGCTACAGTTCACACCACTATACTAAATATTTTACCACTAACTATACTGTTTTGTTGTGCCAATCAAAAATCAAGTTGAACGTATTTGAATATACATTTTGTTAAGAGAGACTTTGTCCTTGAAATCGGCGGGAGATGTTAGCGGCTCAACATGAGCAGCGAGAAGAAGAGGAGGGATGCCTCTGTGGACCAGGCATTGCCGATTAGCGGTTATTATAAACACATTTGTGTAAACACATTACAAAACTTTGAACGCGTTTTTCTCGAAAACACGTTTTTAAAAATGGCTGACCTTTCTCCTGACCGCTGTAATTAACATATCGACCTGAAATTTGGAGAGCATACTCAGAAAATATGTCCTCACGGAATGACAGATCGTTTTTTTCGATAGATACATTTTTGCATTTATTATTTATCTTTTTATGCGAAAAAAAACGCGAAAATTCGATTTTTTTTAAATTGCCGCTATTTTCCGAAATTTGTACTAATCGAAAAACCCATCCGTCATTCCATGACCAAAGGGTCACAGATTGATAATATGCTTTGAATTTGTATTTCAGATCAACAAAGAGGGGGCAGTGATGTCAGCCGTTTACCTCCCGCGATTTGAGGACCTGTTTTCGCGGAGCTGCAACGGCCGCCATTTTGGTTTTTTTCAAAAAAAAATGTTATTAACATTCTGTATATCATGAATAAAAGCAAGAAAAAAACCGCACTCAAAAAGCTTTACTCGTTTCCTTTAAAAAAAATTAAATGTAAACACCTGAAATATGGCACTCCAAGGACAAAGTCTCCGTTAAAGCAACTGAATTTTGGATGGATGAACGATTTTTTTTTAGGGGATAAATACCTATGGGACATTCCACGCCATTTCACCTAGCTCGTGACTCCGACCATTTTTGGTTTTGCTGATTTGTTTGTTTGTAAAATTGTACCTCTTGAAAGGAATATTCCCACCGATCTTTAGATTTTTATCTCTTCTCTTTTAGGAGTTATAATTTTCCATAAAATGTCGACTTCGGAAGTTTTGGAAACGTTTACACGCTGATAAGTACTGAACTAATTGAGATAGCGACAAACTTCACGCCATTTTTTTCTCATTTTGGAGCATACATTCATTAATAAATATGAAAAAAAACGATCAATTATCAAGGTCAACGTTTTTTTGCTTCTAAAGTGGAAACTATTTTTTTTTTAAATGAATGCCTTTTTTATTTTTTTTTAATTCTGCAAAATAGAGTCACCCATTCTATGATTTTTAAGACTAATGTCATCGTGGGCCTATTTTTCCTTCTATTTTTTTCGAACTACGCATGATTTTTTGACAATATTTTTATCATATTGATCTCCAACAATGCTATTAATGATCTTGTGATTTCCAACTCGGTTTTGTCAGGCCTGAAACGGTTTATTATCAATTTGTGCGGAATTTAACGAAAAAAAATATTTTGAATAAAAAATCGTTTTTTCATATTTTTTAACGAAAGTATGTTTCAAATTGAAGAAAAACTATATAGTGACATTTGTCGATATCCCAATTAGTTCAGAAGTTATCAGCGTCCAGACGTTTCCAAAACTTCCGGAATCGACATTTTTATTGGAAAGTTATAACTCCTAAAAGAGAAGAGATAGAAGTATAAAAATTAGTGTGGATATTCCTTTTATAGAGTACAATTTTACGAAAAAACGTCAGGACAGCCAACAATGGTCGGGGTCACGGGCTAGGTGAAATGGCGTGGAATGTCCCCTATATATTTTATATTCTACATTTATCATGCAATATCGTATTCTATTATTCAATTATTATGAAGGGTATCTCAAAATAACCTGACATTTTAATTCATTCATAAAACTAATTATGCATATGAAAGGTACGAATATTTTAATTTTATTATAAGGTACAAATGTGGAGGTTATGTGTGGAACGCAATAACCGACGAATGGTCGCCTCGTCCCTGTTTGCAAACGTTCACTCTCTTGACGAAATTTTCAATAACATTTTAGCTCAATTGCGGACTAATTTCATTAATGGTGCGTCCAATTGCTTCCTTGGGCTTTGAAATTGAGCAATTTAAAATGTCAGGTCATTTTGGGACACTCTTTGGTATGATATGAAATAACAATGTGGAATTTTCTAATGTTATACCAATTGGAACAAAATTCCTTAAAATAATATAATATTTTATATTACAAATAAATTTACATATTTTAGTTATATTATTTATTTGTATATAATGTACTATCTGACCTTTGTGATGTCTCAATGAATTCCTGAGTTCCAACGAACACCCTTGGGGGTTTTTACGTATAACCTTTCCCAATTGAACACTTTTCTGTCACTCCCTAACCGCACTTTGCTAATCTAACCCAACTTGCGTTTGGTTAGATTAGCAGGTCACAAATACACGGTTTTGGCAGTAACAGCCTCATAGTGTAGACAAAAATATTAATCCTATTTTTATGACAATACACAACGTTTCTCCATATTTATATTCGAACACAGACGCATGTGTAGATGTGCGTAGAGTTTAGGATATTTGTTGTACAATACACAATGGCATATCAGCCAACGAGGGCCAATAAGAACCACGTTGGCGCCCGTAATCCAGATGCTTCGAGTTTGTTTGGGTTGTGTCATTTATCGTAGCTGCCACCCATATATCGATATACAGGATCCATGGAATAACACTTATAACAATGCGCAACATTCAATGGACTCGGTGATGCTCGAATGATTTCCCGTACACCTCTCGCGTGTACGGGAAAACGCTTTTATTTTCTTTCCTCCTTTTCGATCTGGGATTCGCCTTCGGGAGTACCCGCAAAGGGAAGGAGTCCTGCAAACGGCTAATTAAATTTTACGCGTTGCTCAAAAGTTGGTGGCAGCGGCTATTTTTTTTATGACAATTTTGAGATGACATTTTTCAGTGGAAATAAAAGTTGAGGGGAAAAAAGTAATGGCGTATCCTTTGGCGAAAATTTCCGCGGATGCGCAAAATCTCAGGATCAATTGAAGCGCCGGTAGGAGGCGAGAAGGAGCGTTGGCAGTAAATCGAGGCAACTTAATCGTTCCGCGGTACACGATTTATCATCCTTCCAATGTATGGCTCGTATATTACGCGAATACACATTGCAGAGGTCTCGTAGTCCAAATTACTGCGAGCTTTCATCTCGTAAATTGAAAAGCGGAATTAAAAAAAACACACACACACACGCACATCTCGCGAGAATATCGGGACGAGGTGAGGACGATCTTTCTGACTTTTTACGATCGTCGTTGCGAGAGTGTGGCCCTTTCCTTTTTTCTTTTCTTTTTACTTTATTTTCCTTTATACGTCTCTTTTCTTTAATGGCTCCTCTCGATCGACGTTTATCGAAAGCCGCGCGCGCCCCCGTCAGCTTTCGTCGGAGCGCGTAAATATATATAACGCGTATACACTGGAGTGCGGCGAGGTGATAAAAAAATCCAAGCGACAAGGTAAAACTGCTTTAACGACACCGCGGGAGGTGCGTGTATAAAACGCTCTGATTCCAACGGAACCGCGCGCGGACGATCCTCTTTTAACGTCCGAGTATCGCGCGATCGCAACCAACGCGACGAACAGTATCGCTTTTGGGCAACCACGAATGGGCGACATGTCATTCCAATGGACCAAAGTGCACTTACGCGCATACAGTCGTACACACACATATATACGGATTAAAAGATATGGGTACTATGGCAAATACGTATGCAAAGAAGAATCTCTCTCTCTCTCTCTCTCTCTCTCTCTCTCTCTCTCTCTCTCTCTCTCTCTCTCTCTCACTTGCGCGCTCGCGTTTTCGTCAGCTTCGAAAATATCCCACTTTTTATATACGAACGTATAATTATATGGCACGACGCGGGCATGCGAAATTATCAATTTACGGGCCGATTACCGATAGAGATCGGCCACTCGCGAAATTCCGGGTAGCGAGGCGCGGTGAGAGTCGAAGGGGGGGGGGGGGGGGTTCGAGACGGATCATGGGTAGATACGTGGCTGTATATATATATATATATATATATACACATGTATAATATATATATAAATGTACAATTTGATTTAGCAAAAATACAAATATTATTGTGGAGACGTATAACTACATATATGTATTTATCGATATTGAAACAGTATTTATATGCAACATGTCGGAGAACATCGCAATTACACGAGACGCAAAAGAAATCGTAGAAAGTATTCTTCGGATTAATGGTATCGATGCATTTTGAGCCTTTGAAAATAAATTGCCTCCTCATTTAATCCATGAGCTAGAGTTTATATATATATATATATATATATATATATATATATATATATATATATAATTTCTATTATTTTTTTTGACGTCTATATATATGCATGTATGTGTAAAAAAAAATTGTAACGCTTCCGAGGATCAGTCGTGTTTTTTGTCGCCTGGAGCGTTAGACCCTTTCCGCCTAATGTCGATATCTCGTGACCGTTCGCGCTTCTCGGATCCCGGAATGACCTTAATAAAGCTCCAAAGAGATCTTTTTTTTGTCTTTCACCGGATGCCGAAGAGGCAGTTGCATATAAAACGCCTGACCGATCGGTCAAACGCCGTTTCTCTTATACGTTTACTTCTCTCTCTCTCTCTCTCTCTCTCTCTCTCTCTCTCTCTCTCTTCCTCTCGCTTTCTCACGCATGTGAAACGGTTCCATCACCTTCTCGGGGTCTCTGCGTTTCTATACGCCCGGTCGTATTATCGGGCGATCGGAGGGCGTAATTAGACGGTGTGGAATAACCGGAACAACGAACGCGAGCCTCGGGAAACGTCTTTTTTTGGTTCGTTTTTTCTTTCCGTTCTTGTGATTGTTCGGCCCTCGACACCTGTTTGGAAACTTCGGCAAAGTTCGTGGGCCTTTTCTGCGGTAAGTGTCACAGTCTGTTTTTCTTCGATGTCGGTTGGCTCATTAGAGCCCTCGCTCGTGGTTTTTGCTCATTATCGTGAATATTATTTCTATTTGTAGTTTTTTTTTATACACCACCGACAAAAATTGAAAGAACAAGCAAATTTCTGTAATTTTTATGTCATTTTCAAATGGCTCTACCTCCGCGAAAAATCACCGTAGGAGAAAATTTGAAAAAATTTATATTGAAGCTTTAAATCTCTAATTTTGAAGCTTTGCTTTCGACATTTTTTACCCTATGTTACTAAGGAATCAAAAGAAAAATTGCGTATGAATTTTTTAATAATTTTTCGGTGTTTTTCAAAGAGGTCTTCAGACGAGGGAAATTTCCTTCGATCAATGATACAGACGAATCCCTTATCCTTGCTTTATCCCCTTTAATTTGAGATCTGAAAGGGGTCTGTGCGATGATTTGCTGGACAGTTATGGGCAATCAAAGCCACAATAACGCTTCGGGAAGTTCCGTAACGCCTCAAGTTCGGGAACGCGTTACGGGAAGCCCCGTAACGCCGAACGGTATCTAGTTTCGGACACTCGTGCTATCACGCCAAGGTCGCAGCGCGTTCGCGTAAAAAACCCATGAGAGGCGTGCGGGGTAGTGTAGCGATACACAATCGCGGGCCGCGGTCTACTACTGACGCGCGAGGCCAAAGTGGGAGCGACGGATTGCTGCGTTTGGCGGGAATACACTGTGTCGGGTAAGATCGCGGTGAGTGTTACTGCTAAGGTTTTGTGTTTAAATGTTTATGCCAATGGTTCTTATATGTCGTGTTCCATAAATATTCGACGTTTGTTGAAGTTTTTCTTGGTTTCCCAAGGGATTTTGGTATAAAACACCTAATTTTGGGGATTTTCTGTCCCCTAGTACCGGACATAAAGGGGTCCCTTAACGCCGGACAGTAAACATGCTGTTCTTTTCTCGTAAGCATTTATACGTTTGATTATAACTGTTGCACCCCAAACAGGCTTTTACAATCGGCACAGTAATGGCCCACGACTGGTTGTCAAAGAAAAAACTATGGCGCGGTAATGGCTATGTAAACGGGCGAGATCAGCACCATGCATGGTTGTTAATGGTAAACCATGAATGGCTGCTAAGACTTGGCCAAATATCATACGCCCATATTGGCCCAGCAACGGCTGCCGGAAATGAAAAACAAAAAATTTACAAATTATGTATATAAAAATTCTAGTAGTATTTTTTTTGTTTTCTTATGCTTTACTTATGTCCATGTACATAGAATAATTGCATTAAGGTAGTTCCTCTGCGAAAATCTCAACCAAAAGTTTACATACCATGTTCATGTTTAAAAGATTGATAATTGGTTTAATTAGTAATGAATAAAATTAAAAACTACGCAATATTGACTCGGTACTAGTAGATAATACGATGGATATCATTTATTGCCGTAAAATATATTTTGTATTGTGTTTTTGATCGACCATTGTCGGTAAACTTTTTGCCGGGACTGTCCAGGCTTTGCCCCAATTGTTTTTTTTCCAGGCTGACGCAGGCTTTGCACCAAAATTGTGAAGGCTTCTCATGGTTATATCTTGGAAACTAGATGGTGAATCATTCTCATTTTTTTTCACATTATTCGTGATATCTTACTGTAGCTTATCCTCGTTTTTTATCAATTTCTTAATTTTAGTTTTGACGGTAGAATTAATGATGCTCTGTTTGCCCATCACAACGCATTTGTTACGTGTAAACCAAGCCAACTTTAAGTGTAAATATCTCAGGTTTGGGGTGGTCAAACCTATTCAAATTGCACAGATGTTTGGATAATGTATTGAATAACGTATATGTCAAATATCAACAATTTCTTAATCCAACTCTTCTGTGGAGGTACTACCTTAAAAACGCTCTCTGCATTCTTCAAGTTTTTACCTATCATCGGGATCGAACCTACGTCTTTCGTTCTAGTGTCGAGCGCCCTACCCACTTAGCCATCCTAACACTTACAGAATCCATCGTTTGTTCGTTCCTTACTTTTATGCCGATAATTTTATTCGTGACATTAAAGTTTACCGACAATTGTTCTGGTCTATTTAGGCTGTGAAAATAACTCGCTCGTTTTGGGTGAAGTTCTGAAAAGCATACTCCTCTGATCGAGCTGAAATTTTGCACCGAACTTCCTCTCATTATCCTAAAAGAAACCCTTAACGTATTTTTGAGAACTAGCAATAGTTTTCGATCTACCGCATTGTAAAGTTTATTATTTCACGCCATACGAGTATATATATATATCCGATAGATACCCCCCCACTCCTCCGGCCTCGCTGCTTCCTGGCAAGCAGTGCTCGCCTGTACGTGCATATCACTTGCCATGTGGGATGGGTTTGTTTGCGTTTATTTAATATAGTAGAAGTGCAGAACAATAAATAACTTTCAATATACGATATATCAAAAACTATTGCCAGTCGCCAATATCCTTTTAAAGGTTCTCTTAAAATATTGAAAAGAAGGTCTGTGCAAAATTTGAGCTTCATCAGTGGGATATGCTTTTCGAAACCTTATTCCTTGTTTTTACGTGTTACAGTTTAACGACCTGCATTTGCAAAACGCCCAAAAACGAACCATCAATGGCTGGAATAGATCTGGCAAGCCGTTCATCCGCCTACGATACCCCAATGCTGATCGCCATATTATCGGTGCGATGATATTGGCCCACCAATGGCTGGCATAGATCTGGCAAGCCGGTCATACGCCTACAGTACCCCAATGCTGGTCGACGAATTATTGGCCGATTATCAGCAAACCGTTTAATGGCTGAGTGCTGGCATTTTTGTTACGACAGGCGACCCTATATGGGACGTTGTTGTACAGGATAGAAGAACGCAGCGAAATCAAAATGGAAGAGAAGAAAAAGGAAGGACAATGAACCAAAAAAATTTTCTAACTGAGTTTAAGAGAAGCTTCGATGTGCTACGACGTTCCGAAAAGCACTCTACATGACACAGCATCGTTACTAAACCGTGGACTAGCTTTGCTCCAGGTGTTGTGCAGATTCTCCATAATTTGTCGCCATTGCCAGATGCTGCGAAAAAACGATCAGTTGCTATGAAGAGAAAAACCGAAAGAAGTGAAATGCTGACTTCATCACCGTGCAAAATTGTTGTCGAAAAATAGAGAATAAAAAGAACGTTAAGGACAAACAGAAAGGAATTGGAAAGAAGTTTAAAACAGCGATAGAAGAAAGTGGAGAAAAAAACCAAAGGCGTAAAGGCCAAAGCGAAGGTGGAGCTAAAGCGAGGAAAAAGCAACCGTTAACTCAAATATCGAATATAAAAACTACTTGCGTAGGGTGCCTGGAGGACGACGAAAAAGCCTAGATGCAGTGCGCCAGCTGGCGTGGATGGATTTATGAAGAATTTGCAGACATCCCTAAATGTTAGAAAACTTACATATGTGATTGATGCACGATGTTCTGAAGATGTCCGGCGCTAGGGGCTCGAAGTTAAATCTGTCCGGTACTAGGTGCCACTTGCAGTGACCGCAATTTTTTGTACCAAAGTTTGAATAAAGTTTTTAATTGCGTTTATGCAGAGGTTGCATTTTTGTTAATTTACTTTGGGTTTAAACTTTGTTGACGTAATAATTAAAAAAAAAATTACTTTTCTCGAACCTGTTTTTTTTATTGTCCGAGAAGCTTAGGTGTCCGCCACTCGGGGACTTCCCCCGACAGAAAGCTGGCGGGTAGTGCCGCAAAGCTGAAAGTATGCTTTCGGAGGGGAAACATCATTTGTTAATGAAAACATTTTCGACATGAGCTATCGATGTAATTTTTTGTTAAAATGGCGTTCATTCCTCAAATTACAAAAGTTACGATATCTTCGCAGATAACCATCGCAATCATTATGTCTAAGCATTTTTTCTAAATTCATAGTATCCAGAAAAAGTATGCCGGGCATTAGGTGGCTCCGATTTTTCTATCCCTGTGGCCCGAATGATGAAAGTTTGGAAATTTTGCAAAAAAATTAAGAAACTTTATTGTTGTATTTAACCATGATTAATTCGTTTTCAGGTAAAAAAAATGTTTTTAAAGATTTATCCGTATATTCGATCACGTAAAGTGACAGCTGTAGATAACAGAATTTTTATTTTTATTTATTTTCGTTGTTTTTATTGAAGAAAAAACTTCTCTTAATTTTGAACGGGGTCATCTCATGTAGCAACCATTGTTTTCGCTTTTTTTTGGAATTTTTTTTAAGAACCATTAAAATACACTATCTTTGAATTTTTACCAGAGAATTATTAACATTTTTACAGTCCTTCAGAATTTTATTAAACGAAAATAACGAGGTGAATCGACTTCACACCGTTCGGAAGACACTCATGTGTAAAAAACGTTGGTTGACGGCTGCCATGATTCCGGAGGTTTCGCTCATCTGGAATAAAAAAATCAAACGGCATTTTAATTTGTAGATCTGAGGCTATGGGTACTAGGGTAAAGTAAAAATATTGATTTATTTCACGCAACCGAAAATTTGATTATCCGGAGTTGGCAGCCGTTACAGGCGGCCGTATTTAAGCATATGCGGTCCCCTCTTGCCGCCTGCCCCGCAAAGACCCTGAGCAACCTCTTTAAGTGTCCTCCTCCGATTTTGTTGAAACTCATATATGTGATCAAGCATTGAATACTATTAGACACTTATCTTTTTTATTTGCGGAAAAACATTTTTAAGGGTGGAAACGACCCCTCAAAGAAAGACGTGTCACCCTTCAATATGATTTTTTTTCAATTATTCTATAGATTTTTCATCGCTTTACATTAGAAGAATTTTGGTTTTTGTTTCGGTCAAAACCACCCCTCGACCCGCCCTTTTTTGAGCGGTGGTTTCCTCTTAAAACCGTTTTTACGTAGATATAAAAGACGTGTCTAATAGTTTTCAATGCTTTATCACATATATAAGTTTCAACAAAATCGACGGCGGACACTTGAGTGAGTTTGTTTGTAAGAGGGTGGAGAAAAAGCGGGGGTAATGAACAAGAGCGTCACGTACAGCAAACTCCGAAACACGGAGGCGTTAATAATGTTGTTTGGGGTTGCTTTGATTGGTCGGGGGTAGGGGAATTAGTCAAAATCAATGGCACATTGACTGCGGATCAGTACATTGATATCCTCAATGAAAATTTGGAAACCTGCTTGCTGCGGGTTGGATTGGAAGAGGATTTCTTTCTCCAACAGGACAACGATCCCAAGCATGCAGCAAAAAAAAACCTTGAATGGCCTCCCCAATCACCTGATTTGAATTTCATAGAAAATCTATGGTCAATTTTGGACGAAAAGATCGACAAAACAAATGTGACCAACAAAGATAATTATTATGCGGCGCTGAGGAAAACCTGGGAGCCATTAGACAAACACCACCTTTAAAACCTTGTCGGGAGTATGCCTAGGCGACGCCAAACAGTGGTAAATGCTAAAAGGGGCCATATTAATCGTCGTTTGAAAATATTTTTCTCAATTTTTTTTGTGTAAAATGAAAAACGGTCTCTCTTATGGTCTATACGTATTTTGTAGAAGTTTTTTATAATCAAAGTCAAACTTGATTTCGTAAACTTGGTTTCCTTTTACTTATTTAGTGAATATAAAAAAAAAGCTATTGACGACTCCCATGAGCTAAGAGTTCTGAGAATTTTTTACTTTTGAGTAATTTCCACGTGAAAAAACGGATATAATGGAAAGTGGTGTCTTTTTTTCGCCAGTTACTGTATATACATAACATCTCCTTGCATTAATAATATATCGCGCTTAAGTGAGTATTTTTTACAATTTTCATTTTCAAGTGTTGCTGGCTGGGTAAGAATTGTCCTTACCTACTTACCAAATTCTTAGCCAAATAAAAATATACTTTGGAAGGAAAATATTTAAATAGGTATATATTTATATACATACATATATATATTAGGGTGGCACAAATTGGAGCTCTATTTTTTTCCTTTTTCTCACCAACAAATTATCTTCTTTAAAGAACAAAAAGGATTATCGAAAATCCTGCGAACGGTCGCAAAATATTTAGAGGTGGCTCAAGCCTCCCAAAAATTCAAATTTTAATTCAACAATCGACGTTTTTTTCGTTCACTTCTCACCCATGTATTTTATGCTATATAATTTTTAAATTAACCTCGCAAAAGCTCAAGCCGATCAATGAATATTTAGTGGTCGCTCAAGAGCTTCGAAATATCCTATTTTCACCATTTTTGTTTACTCTTCTCACTCATAAATTTGACGCAAAAATTTTCGAAACAATGAATTGTTTTTATTCAGAAACAGATGTTTCACATTTACCTCATACTACTAACCCAAGAATTATAATCTTCGTTCTCATAAAGTAATTTTTTAAAGCTCTTGTCCGTAAACAAAATCATGGGTCCCCCGTTAAATGGGGTTAGAAGTGTGAGGTAAATTTAAAAAATCCTTTTCTGACCAAAAAAAGGATTAATTGTTTTCAAAATTTTACAGTGTTAAATTTATGAGCGAGTAGGGAAAAAAATTCGCGACAATTGGAAATTTCAAAGCTCTTGAGTGACCACTTAATATTCATTGGCCGGTTAGAGCTTTCGCGAGCTTACATTAAAAATTACAAAGCGTGAAATTCATAGGTGAGAAGTGAACGAAAAAAAAAATCGATTTTTTAATGAAAATTTGAATTTTTCGCGGCTTGAGCGACCGCTAGATGTTTTTTGACCGCTCGCAGGTTTCGCGACAATTTTTTTGCTTCTTTAAGGCCATGTGTCACACCGTCCGAGCGGCCATGAGTGCGAGAGAGATAGTTGATTTACTGATTCCCACTGTTCTCCTAAATGGTTGATTTTTTGGAAAAACGAAAAGAAACACCGTTCACTCTGTTGAACGACGAACGACTCCTTTCTCTTCGTTTGCCCGAAATGTGGTCCGCTTGAGAGAGAACTTGGCAGTAGGATTTTTACCGACCGAACATGCGAGCCATGTCCTTAAGGCGTTACCCCCACTTGTAGCGCAAAAAAGGCCTTTTTCATGAATTTTTTTAAAGAAAACCACAACACTTTTTTAATCGATCAATATACCATCTTAAAGAACACATCTTGAAGAACTTTCAGTAATTTTTTTATTGAAAAATATTACATTGTTTAGTGGCAAATGGCCGTCAATGAAATAATGTTTTTATATACACGGTTTGCGGTGACCAACATTGCGGCGAAGTGGATCATCTGAAAAAAAAAATGCGGATGGATTTAGTCGAATATAAGTATAAACTAGTCTTTAATCGAAGGATTTTAAAAAGTATTCATTTTTCACAAAATGGCGGACAGTCAAAGTTAATGGTTCGATGTTAACGAAAAAAAACGGCCGTTTTTTGGCTATAGAACGGCCATTTTTTTCGAAAAAAAAATCGAACGATTAAAGACTACATTTTTATGTATTAAATAAGCCTGCAAAATTTCAAGAAGATCGGTTCATTAGTGTTCGAGTAATTTTGGTCACCGACTTCAGAAATGCCATTTTGAGAAAAACGCGTTTAAAGTTTCTCTTTCAACGCTCTTTCAATGCGGATTCTTCTCTTTCAACGCTCATATCTCAGTCAATTTTGTTCGGATCGACTTGAAATTTTCAGGACATATTCTCAGATACTTATACTTCAAAAAAATGCAATAAAAAATCGATTTTTTCAAAATCGCAAGTGGGGGTAACCCCTTAAAGTGGAAATTTTCGCCACCCTAATATATATTAATATAAAAAGACCGTAATAAAATATTTTCGTGTATTAATCGATCATCAATAGTTGATGGATTTTTTTCGCCAGCCTACGTAAGGCCGAGGAGCGGGAAAAAAAGAAACGAATGAAAATGTTTCAATCAATAACACAGCGGTGAAAAAAGTTTGACAGGATTTTGACATGCTGCAGGGTAGGTTTCGTTAAACAAACAGACGATTTAGGAAACCTTAAGGGAGCCCGGTGGGGTGGGGGAGAAGATTTATGAGAGTTTCCCGGTAGATTTTTGCCCGGCGTTCCCGGTAGGACGTGCGGTCACCCACACGAAGGGTTCAGAGTGCACGAGTGCGATACGGGTGCGTATGCATCGTAAATTAGCCAGTGGGCAGGGCACTCTCGGAGCCTTGGCCGAAACTCACGCGCGCGAGGCATTCGTCCTCGTCCTCGTCGTTGGGCCCCGAACACGAAGGGTTGTCCGTCGAATGGCGCATCCTTCACGTTCCCAACCACGGGCACCCGTAATTTTACACAATGCCGCAGGCTTAAGAGCCCCCCCCTCCCAAAGACACTTTCCAGGGAATCGACGAAATCTACACGGCGGAATGTCCCTCCTCTTGATCGCAATGAGATTCCAAAAACAAGGATTACGCGCTTGCTCCCTCGGTGCAACAGATTTAAGTGACCCAATGTGTTTGTTCGAGTCTTCTCCATTGTAGCTGACTACGCGTATACAATAATATTTAAGGTTTGACTCGCCAAATACAGGACTTGTAGCAAGTCTGTGAGCTAATCCTCGATGAATCAAAATTCAATTAGCTTGATTTCGAAGGACTATTATCGTTAATAATGCTGCTTCATTTTTTTCCCTAGATAACTACTCTATTTATTGGGAAAAAAATGGGAATTTGTCATTTTTCGACAATTTTCCATAGCGGAATTGTATAACCATCCTGTACGATTATTAATCATCTCTAAAAAAGATATTGTCGAGCTTAATTGGTACAAATGATTTTTTGTTTAATTGTTGGATAATTAGCCTCCGCATTTTTTTCCACGATTTAAGGGGGGATTGTCTTTTTTTTCGCAAAATTTACCGCTTTTTGGGAATTTTTTTGTGAAGAAAGTATACAACGGAAAACTTGTGAAACTTGGCATATAGTTTTATTGATCTGTTTACTACATACAAAAAAATTTTTATACAATTTCATCAAAAAATCCCCCCTTAAACGCGTTTTTCTCGAAACAGCTTTTTCACAACTGGTGTGCACGATTTCTCAAAAACTATTCAACCGATTGCCTTCAAATTTGGACAGAATGCTCAGCTGACATCCTTTTATCGTTTGATGAAGCAAAAAAGCAATACGTTTAATAGTTTTTTATTTATAACAAAAAATCGATCAATTTTTTTCGAAAAATCGATACTTCAAGTTCAAAACGTCACCAAATCGTCAATTTTTTTTTTCCCCTTCATCGAACGATAGCTATGTGTCTAAAGTAAAATGCTTTTTGGGTTTTTGTTGCAGGATGAACGTGAAGGCTGTAATCGTGCACACCATCAAAAAAGGACCATCGCGCGTCGAGGGGGGTGGGAGGCGGATTTTTTGATGAAATTGTTTAAAAAATTTTTTGTATGTAGTAAACAGATCAATAAAACTATATGCCAAGTTTCACAAGTTTTCCGTTGTATACTTTCTTCACAAAAAAATTCCCAAAAAGCGGTAAATTTTGCGAAAAAAAGACAATCCCCCCTTAACAGTTCAACTTTTGTATCTATTTATTGGGAACAAATGGGAATTTAAAATTTTTCATACTGGAATTGGATAGCCGTTCTCTACAATTATTAACAGGGTATCCCAACGGGGTAATTCCTTTCTGGAAGCCCAATTTGAAGGGTCAGAATGATGATTTTTTTTTCTAGTAAGACATTGGTTAGAATAAATTATTTTTTTTTATCAGCATGCTGTACGCACGTTTGTGGTTGCAATGTAATTTTTTCGAAAGAAAATCTTTAAAAGTGTTCGTGGTGCTGCCGTTGGCGTTGCAGTCGTCCAGCGGCGAGGCCCGAAACGGCGGGATCTCTACCAGGCTCAAATGTAATCTGAGACGAAAACAAAATAAAATTCTTCTAATATATCCAACTGGCTATGGGTTCACGATCCAATTTTCGAAACTTTGAAAAAACACGAAAAATGACAGCTTCTCCAAAGAAAACATCATTTTTCTCTTGAAAAACAGCATGTTGAAGTCATTGTTATTAACAAATGGTTCATCCGTTAAAAAAATGCGATCGTGAACTGAAAATGACTACCGTAAAACAGGGCTAATTTGAACAGGTTTTAGAAGTTTTTTCTAGGTTACTTTCTTTTAACATCCTAGATACCAACTTTTCTTGCTCTAACAAAACAGTGTGTCCTTTGGCTATGAAATGTATAAAGAAGTCAAGCTCCATCCAAACAAACTCACAATTTGATATACACATTTTTTAAAGTGTCAAAGTAGCCCCGAGTGTGGGGCTTCTTTGACAGGGCATTGAAATGCAACTTATGTCAAAGATTAAGGGTTACTTTGGAATAATTTTGATAAAAAATGTAATATTTTATGCAATTATACATGGAATTAATGAAAAACAACGATTTTTTATAACCAAATTGTCATCGTTATTAAGGCAGCAGAGCTCGAACAATTTTCGTCCTATCGACTTGAAATTTTAACTGTAGCTTCGTAGATTGCTTTAACAGTCAAGTACGAGCGTTTTTTTTTATTAATCGAAAATTGCACAAAATATATCACTTTTGAGATGAAAATTATGATTGAAAAGACGAACTTTTTTTCAAATTCGTCTGTATTTTTCTTTTAAATCTTTTTTTTAATTCCCCCGTACTTGACTGCTAAAAATAATATAATTAACGAAAATATTTCACTCTTAGTTCCGGGACTAAATTTTCGACAGTTCTACTGCGTGGCGCGGAGAGGGTTGGCTGAAAAACAGCAGTGCTATAGTGACTCGTGCGCCGGCGCTTTGTACACTTTTGACAAATAATTTATTTTTGCAACTTCAAGACATACCTTATAAAACCTAAAAGCTGTTTTGACCATGTTTTTTTATACTTAAAAAACAAATAAAAAAAAACGGTCGGAAATGGGCAGTTATAGAGGTGCCCTCCCTTGAGGAAACATTTTACATAAAAATATCAAGTACCTGGGCTGCTATTATAGGCACCTAATGAGTCTTATAATTGTCACTGAGATCAAAATCAACTTGAGCAACATTACAATCAACTTTAGCAACATTATAATAAACTCGAGCAACAAATTGTTGTTCAAGTTTATTCCTCGCACCCGCCGCTCGGCCACAGAAGGTCAAGCGGGCTCGCTGCGTACACATTGAAAAAGTATTTTGGCGCTTTGTTAAAGTAGCCGAAAAAACTGTCAAAGTTACCCTGAATGTCAAAGTAGCAACGTTTTACGGTACTGTTTGAACGCTAACTGTGCAAATTCAAGTCAATAGTGTAAAAGTTACTCAAGATATCAATCCCGCCGTGTCAAGATATGTAGTTTCGAGATCAATTTTTAGAATTTCTGGTCCGGTTAGTCTTACAATATTCTTGAAAGTTCGCACTATAACAATATGCAAAAAAACGATTTTCTGAAGTTTCCAACGAGGGATACCTCCTCAATAATCTCTAAAAAAATATTGTCGAGCTTAATTGGCACACATTATGTTTTTTTCATTATTGGATAATTAGCTTCGGCAATTTTTTCCACGATTTAACAACTTCAGTTTTGTATTATCGCAAAGAAAAGCTCTTAGGCACGGAATGAAATAATTTGCGGTAAATGGAGGTGGTATCGAACGGGACAGAAAACCCGCTACAGTGGCGACACCCTACCGGAAACATTGTCCGGGGTTCCGGTATCGATAGCTCCTCGTGCCATTCTCGCTTGTTCTTTTACAAGCCGTTGGAGATCGAGGCAATGACTTCCTGCACGTTTCGACTGTGGATTTGTACGGTATTCTCGTTTATCGAAGGCAAACGTGAAGCTCGCTCTTGGAGGCTCGCGATACAGGGAATCAGCTGTTCGCAATAAACACGATTCTTCACTCGTCCCGTCTCGCCTTTTTTTTCCTGCGATGACAAATGGCAGAACGCCGCTGATAGTTCCAGCAGCGGTTTTTCGGATTTCCGGAATCTCCGTACGTCACTTCCTTCGTGATATATCTATCTATTTGTAATATATTATGCTATCGAGTACTTTTTCTTCACCGATGTCCTCTTGAAATTTGACCTACCTACCACCCGTTACTCCATCAAATGTGACAAAACGAGTAAATAAATTAGTTGACTCGGTAAGATAATTGACACGGTACACCTCAGGCTCAGCGGGCACGAAGAAAGTGGGAGTGAGTGGCAAAAATGCGGAAAAAAATTAGTCGAAGAGTAAAATGGAAAATTTGTCGGTCGTTGGAAAATTGTCCCCCGTGGCTTGGCGTTGTTGACGATTTCACGGTGGCCTCGCGAAGATTTTAACCGTGAGATTAACGCCTAATCCCCAGTCTACGAGTGCACCGCCCACGCTTTACCTTTCTACCTTGTTTCTGGTTGCTTTTTCCTTTATTCAATCGACACATATATAACCAAAATAAAAATTAATAATATATTTATATATAAGTAAATGTTCACCATTGTTTGTTGATATCATTTCTTATACATGTATTTATATAATTTAAGGCCTCAGACCACAGTAACGGGTTTAAAATCATGAGCGAATATGACAATTTTTTTCGTAAGAAAAAATAATTCACTCATAAAATTAATTACACATCTATTTAGTGTCAATATCAAGCTGTTAGAATATTTTTGTTTTTCGATGTACAGAATGGCCGTCTGCTAATATTTTCTGTGGTTATCTTTTTTTAGACGCTCCGCGACGTGACATTTAGCATCCACAATTGTTTTACATAGAACAAAAAACAAAAATTCTCGTCAATCTACATTAGAATACCTAGAGAAGTACGTAAGGTATTTAAAAAATATTGTTTTATTCAAAAGTTGTAGGTATTTGAACTCAAGAAATGAATTTTCAGTGAAAAATTTCGTTATAACTGTACAAAAACTGCTCATGAATTAAAAGTGTTCGATTAATCAGAAATTCCGTACGTACTTCTCTGCGAAATGCAATTAGGAATATAACTTTCAAATTTAAAGTAAATCGAGTGAAAATTGTTGAAGTTATTTGTCACGCTAATTGGGTAAAAGCTGTTTCGAGAAGTTTCGAGTGGTCGGCGATTTTGTACATCGAAAAAAAAAAATCCTAACAACTTGATATTCATACTAAATAGATGTGTAATTAATTTTACGAGTGAATCACTTTTTCGTACGAAAAAAATGTTAAATTCGCACATGATTTTATACCCGTTTCTATGGCCTAAGGCCTTGAGTGTCATTAAATTACCTGTCAATGTTTTCGATATATTGTCATAATGTATTTATTTATTATAATGCATGCATGTATGCGAATATAAATAAATAAATAAATAAATATGTATATATATACATATTTATTTACTAATTTACGCATCATAATAAATAAATACATTATAACTATACATCGAAAACATTTACAGGTAATTTAATATTACACTTAAGGCCTTAGGCGACAGTAACGGGGATAAAATCATGTGCGAATTTAACAATATATATATATATATATATATATATATATATATATATAAGAACGGTAGAGATAAAGATTCAGAGTAGATGTAAGGACTCGAAGCCTAGGAATAAGAAAATGTGCAAAGAAAGAAAGGAGATGTAAAAAATCCGCAAGGGTGTACACGAAATAAAGAGATTACTACTATATATATATATATATATATAGTTAAATTCGCACATGATTTGATTCGCACATGATGATTGTATGATCGCACATAAAATCATGTGCGAATTTAACTATATATATATATATATATATATATATATATATATATATATATATATATATATATATATATATATATATATATATATATTGTTAAATTCGCACATGATTTTATCCCCGTTACTGTGGCCTAAGGCCTTAAGTGTAAAATTAAATTACCTGTCAATGTTTTCGATATATTGTTATAACGTATTTATTTATTATGCATACAAAATAAATAAATATGTATATATCAATATACACATATTTATACACACACACACACACACACACACACATATATATATATATATATATATATATATATATATATATATATATATATATATATATATATATATATATGTATATATATATATATATTAGTGTTGCCTTTTTTCCTAAAATATTTATTTTCTTTTCTCTCTCCATCCAGTTAGTCCAGCTATTACCGCCACTGGTCTCTCTCTTCCGCTCTCTCTCTCTCTCGCTCTCTCTCTCTCTATCTCTCTCTCTCTCTCTCTCTCTCTCTCTCTCTCTCTCTCTCTCTCTTTCTCTCGGGGGTCTTTTTGTGGGATAAATCCATTTAAATTGGGATTAGGCTTTGGGAGGCACGACGTGGGGTCACCGTGATGATACTCCCGGTCAGACAGGTCGCCGAGAGTCCATTGATCTCTGCTCTGATCTTTTCTCGTTTCAAAAGCGAATCGTTTTGTACGGGGGACCTCGCAGCGATTTTCATGCTCGACCGACAAATTTTGCGATACGGTCACAAGATTATGCATGCAGGAGTAAGCAAGTACAACTTACATCTCTATATGTGTGTTTGTGTGTGTGTGTGTGTGTCTGTATGAAGAAGCGATAGATTCTAAGTTGGGGATAAGTTTTGGTCAATCCCATTTTGGTCGGCGAGCGTCGGAGCTAACCAGATTGCTGGTGAAAATCCAAAAGATAAGTACGTTGTGCTGGCGAGAATGGTGCGCATCCGAGGATTAACGTGTACTTTGCTCCGCGAGGATTCGAGTACATTCACTCTTGGATCATTGCCTCCTTGACCAAGGATCATCGCGAGAAACTTATCGCTGTAATTCAAATGGATCCTATTTGATGGCTGTATTATCCTACTTTGCTTGATCAAACCCCAAAAATGGCCTTCAAATATTTAGCATCTGAGGGGATTCCATCTGATGGAGAAGGTTCCTATGTGACTGGAATATTATCCTACTTTGCTCGAATTGATCCTGATTCGTTGGACTGATTCGCATTGTGTCGAAACGGATCCGTTTGACTTTGGAAAGATTTGATGGAGGTGGACAAGTCGTTGATCAAAATGGATCCTGTTTGATCCAAATGAATCCTGCTAGGCAAGATTTGATTGGAGGCAGACAAGTCGTTGATCAAAATGGATCCTGGTTCATCCAAATGAATCCTGCTAGGTTGAGAATGGCTGCCAATGGAGCTCATTGGTTTTGCATCGATAGATCGGAGAGCCTGATCTCGCTACAAATCTGCATGATCTCGAGGCCAAAATGGGAAAGGGCCTTTGGGAAACCTACCACGTGATCTTGATTCAGTAGCGAGTTGAAAAAAAGCAGCGCGTCTCCAGGGACGAGGAGGCTCAAAGCAGCGGCCTCGTTAATCATCACGGATTTGTCAAAGGTTCACCGGAGCTACACAGCTGAGGAAGCATGTAGGCGTACTTACTGTTCGTACGTATAGCTGGACCCGTTTTCACAAGCGGAAGGGCACGAAAATCAGCCAAGGGCGTGGTACCATTTTAAATGTTGGCCATCTTGGGACAGAGCGTTTGGATATCGCGCCATTGAAACTTGAATCGCCGCGCATTGGGACAATGGGCACAATCCTGCAAATGGGTTTATCCTAATACTGGTACAAATACCGTCGTCGTCAAAGCAGCAGGACGGTGACCGTAAGGGCTTCCTGCCACACTACGAGGATCAAACAATGCCGAATGCCCGAAGACAGCGAGTCATTGTTGCAGGATCTCAGGGACGATGACATCTTGCCGATCAAGCACTTTTGTGTGTGTGTGTGAGTGTTTTTGCGCGCTTGTGTTGGACACGGATAGCAACGCGGGCGCCCGCGTGTGCGTGTGTAACTTTGAGAGAGTCGAAAATGTGCAGCAGGGTTAAGGTGGTACGCTAACTTTCGCGGTTAGGTACCACTAATCTCCTCGAGCCGCAACTTTTATTTACGACTGGTCGAGCATAACTCGTCCAACTGTCGCAATTGTGCTCTCTTCTTTCTCTTCCCGTAGTAAGAATCATTACTTACCTCTGGCCAAGTCTCCTACCACGCCTTTTTTCCGCCCGGGAGAGGGCTCTTTGTGAAAAGGGCCTCCCCTTAAGGAACCCACTCTTAGTGGGTTTTCGAAAATTGTGCGAAATTTTTATATTATACTTTTAGACTCGCAGCTATTTTTGAACGGTGCACGACGTGTGATTTATTTTCGACATTGCAATCATCGCATATAATACAATTTTATATTCAATATCTATTACTAATGATTATACAATATATATTACGAGTAAATAGATATGTTACGAGGGAGATGACGTAGCGAGCAACCGGAATTCCGAAAAACCTGATCTTGATACAGTTTGATATAATTCATGCTTAATTCTAGTTTACCACGTTCTTATTAAGGGAGACTTTGTCCTTGGAGTGCCATATTTCAGGTGTTTACATTTTATTTTTTTTAAAGGAAACGAGTAAAGCTTTTTGAGTGCGGTTTTTTCTTGCTTTTATTCATGATATACAGAGCGTTAAAAATTTTTTTTTTTGAAAAAGAAACCAAAATGGCGGCCGTTGCAGCTCCGCGAAAACAGGTCCTCAAATCGCGGGAGGTAAACGGCTGACATCACTGCCCCCTCTTTGTTGATCTGAAACACAAATTCAAAGCATATTATTAATCTGTGACCCTTTGGTCATGGAATGACGGATGGGTTTTTCGTTTAGTACAAATTTCGGAAAATGGCGACAATAAAAAAAATCGAATTTTCGCGTTTTTTTTTCGCATAAAAAAGTAAATAATAAATGCAAAAATGTATCCATCGAAAAAAAGATCCGTCATTCCGTGAAGACATATTTTCTGAGTATGCTCTCCAAATTTCAGGTCGATACGTTAATTACAGCGGTCAGGAGAATGTCAGCCATTTTTAAAAACGTGTTTTCGAGAAAAACGCGTTTAAAGTTTTGTAATGTGTTTACACAAATGTGTTTATAATAACCGCTAATCGGCAATGCCTGGTCCATAGAGGCATCCCTCCTCTTCTTCTAGCTGCTCATGTTGAGCCGCTAACATAACTTTGAAACCTTCAAGGACAAAGTCTCCCTTAACTCATTTTCTACGTTGTCTGTTTGTCTGTTTGGTGAAAATTTTGCAATCGATTTTAAACTAACTTCCCGATGAGCTAGAGACTCGAAACTCTGACCATGGCTCATTGTCAGATCTGGATGACCGACAAATAAACATACAGGCAAGTCTATCGTGCAGAGAGTAAAAGAGAAAAAAATTGAGGTGAAACATTAATATAGAAATAAAAAATATAGTTTTGTTATAGAGAAAAAATAAATAAAAAATTATCATATTTATAGTGAATATTGCATTAGTGACAATTTCTACGATGCTCAAGGAAACATCAATTATCCATGCATCAATTATCTATTGCATGTGCCCCACTTTTTTCGTTTCAAATCTTACAAGTATTTTCATAGCTATTAAAAATTCACAATCACAAATTTTCAGACCAATCTAAATGGGTGTAGGAATCTGTATTGGGTTATAAATCTGTATGGGGCTAGAAGACGTTATTTTATACTCTTTAGTCCATTTTAAAAACGTGCTTAAAGGTTTTTTATTTAAATAATTTTTTCATTGCTTCAGATGGAATAATTTTACGTCTGGTGATTTTTTACAAGTATATTGTGTTCTATATTTTCCGTAATTTTTATTTCAATAGCATTTTAATAATTGTAGGGATTTTCGAAATATTACATTTTTAAATCGGCACCTGTTTCTTTAAGTGCAATATTTTAACAATCGAAGCCATTTCTCTTCGAGGAAATATTTTGATGTTTCGAGCGGTTGTTTTTCTTTTTAAATATAAGATTGTATATTTTTGTATTGTACCGAAAGTCTATTGTCTGGTGATTAATATAACTGTTTGTTCATTATTCGTTAATAACACTGTAATGGACCTTAAGGTGTGGCGTGCTGTTCGATCATCAGTCACGACGTTTGTAAAGCCAAGACACAACAGATTCTCGTCGTCTTCTGCTACACTTACGTCCCAATCTTGACAAAGTACTCGCGGGACATGAAACGATCGATCTTGAAGATTCAGAAGCGTGGACGCGCGCGAGAGAAAGAAAAAAGAGAGAGAGAGAGAGAGAGAGAGAGAGAGAGAGAGAGAGAGAGAGAGAGACAGAGAGAAGCAACGGTATTTGCTGTTCAAGAAGTTCCATTAGCGACCAAATTGGTTTCACTCTCTTCTCCAAGGCCCACCTCCTCGCTGTAGAATTATTGTCCGTTTGACGAGGTCTTCTTCTCACCACTCCGTCCAATAAAATTCACTCCTCTGATTCTCGGCTATTTTCCATTAGCTTTCTACTTTAATTAAAAAAGCATGCAAATGTCGTAATTCTCAAAGATTTATCACGAATTTGTTATTTTTAAAAGTGTCCTCTGGAGCATGATAAATTCGTTTATTGAGTTATGTATTATATAATTTCTCACGATATTAAATGAATTTACATATCAAATGAAGAATAAAACCTGGGGCAAATAAAAATGATAAAAGTGATATTAATATTTCACTCTACACCGAATAAACTTTAACACACGCGTTTCAATTTTCAAAATCTCTTTAACCATACGTCACTAATGAAATTCTAATGGACATAAAGAAAATTCGTCATTTGTGAAAAGGTGCCATTAGGTAAAGATATGAGGCAACGAGTCGCGGTCAATAATTTTTCTGCGAGCGTTGAAAAGTAAACGGGCTCTTTTAGTTGCGCTGTAAAATTTCTCATCTTTGTCCCTGCTCCCGTAAAAATGCTTGGAATAAAAAAACTTCCGGAGAACGACGGAGCGCGGTCGTGGGGGGAAATGATTAGGAACAAAAAATAGATCATTCGGTGAAGGCCTGAACTGGATTGTCTAAGACTTCTGCGAACGGTTTGATCCTAAGTACAATTTAATAGTACGTTGTCCGAGCATTGATTTTCTCCGTCCGTGAGAGATCCCCTCTGGGTCTCGGCACCAACATACCAGATGGGCCTCGGCACCAACGGGCCACGTGTACCTACCGTTCCATCTATATTCAACCGCGGACTATGAATATGAGAAAACTTTGCGAGATCATTCGACAAATGTTGTAGCTTTCATTAGTTTTGTGACTTTATCGATAAATTACCGTTTTTTCTCTGTACACACATACACACGCACGCACAGACACCTAGTCTTATCAATATTATATAATAATATAGTATATTTATATTTACACATATATTACTATATTTATGGAGTGGGTTAATGGAGTGGACACCACAACCCCCACGAGATCGGCGCTGGGAGACAAAATGTTCAGAAAAATCCGGGCTTTATTTTTGTTCACAGTGCCAAAGTCGTGGAAGTTCATTTTGGGGGTGAAAAAGTGGGGTGAAAGTTTTCAAAATTAGTTTTAATTCGATAACTCTTTAGGAAAAATGCATACAACTTTTGTTCAAACGGGAACGTTGTAGTCCTTGAAAAGACGCGTCGATCGAGTACTTGATCATCCCTCTCCAATAATATCTTCACCGCCAAAAAAATAGTTGAAATGTCAACAAAAAAAATGGTTTGTCGAATAACTCAAAAACAATCGATTTTTCGAGGATAGTTTAAATGTACGAAATGTAGAGAATGATTTTCTCTGTATTTTCGTTTCTATGGACCACCCTTGAATTTTACTTTTTCCAACCCCTCTCGAGGGTTGAACATTCAAAATGTCATTCTGGGAAAACTATTGAGCGAAAATAAAGAGATACGAGTTTGGCGCTGTGTACAAAAATATACGTGAGGGTTCAAGCTACAAATTGTTCCACGGCGGCGAATTCGTGCGGTCAATAGTTTTCCCAGAATTTCATGTTGAATTTTCAACCCCTGAGAGGCGTTGCAAGTTCAAAATTCAAGGGTGGTCCATAGAAACGAAAATATAGAGAAAATTATTCTCTACATTTCGTACATTTAAACCATAGCCGAAAAATCGATTGTTTTTGCGTTATTCAATAAACAATTTTTTTTTGGTATTTCAACCATTTTTGTGGGTTGAAGATATTATTGAAGAGTGATGAATGAATTCTCGATCGACGCGTTTTTTCAAGGGCTATGACGTTCCCGCTTGAACAAACAGTGTATGAATTTTTCGTAATGAGTGATTGAATTAACACTGATTTTTCAAAATTTCACCCCCAAAATGACCTTCCGCGACTTCGGCGCTGTGGACGAAACTAAAGCCCAGATTGTTCTGAACATTTCGTCCCGCGGCGCCGACCTTGTAGGGGTTGTAGTTTGGTATCAATCCACCCCCATTCCCCCTTCATCCCTTAAGGGGTCAGGCCACTCTAGAGGCCGAAAACAGGCTTTTTGGGGATTGTTTTTTTCAGAAAAACTACAAAATTAGTCGAGATTACAAAAAGGGTGTTTATCATACGTATCAGTGACTGTATACAGTAATTTTTTTGAAGCGATTAATTTCAAAATGGCGGCTGTGCAGCGTTTATCTCAAAACTGCATTTTTTAAGTTGGCCGGAAACATAACTCAATTTTCAACCGATTCACTTGAAATGTTGAATATATCTTGAAAAATACATTGTCTATAGAAGTACGTAGGATTTTTTTCTTATGTTGCATACTTTATTTGTTATTGACAAGTATCTGACGAAATGTTTCACTTTCCAAAAATTTGCCTAAAAAATCGTTAGATGATTGTTAATAACAAATGAACTACGCAATATAAAAAAATCCGATGTACTTCCATAGACAATGTATTTTTCAAGATAAATTCAACATTTCAAGTGAAGTGAAGGTTTTATAGTTTTTTTACTCACGTCAACCGAAAAAAATCTGAAATTATTATATTGCGATACAAATAAAAAAATGCGATTTTCTCTTGAAATTTTACCATAAACCCCCTAGTTCTCGATTTACGGTAATTAAATCATCTGTTTTTTTTTAACCGAAAATAAGTGAAAAAAATGTTTGCAAAATAATTTGAAAAAATTCTCGCGAACTCAACGGAAACCAATCCAACTTTTTACTATCTTAAGGTTTTTCTCTAATCCTTGTGGTTTTCCCGTTACACGTTATTTTTTTAATCGTCTCTTTTTAAAACAAATCGTACGAAACTTAAAAAAAAAACAAAATTGAAGATTGAGCTTCCCCCTTTATGATTTCGGTCAAAGAAATGTATAAAACAAAATTTGTCTTAAAAGGGCTTCACCAGAACAAAAAAACAAAAAAGGTCGAAAAATTATCGTTTTCAAAAAAGGATACTAATCGTAAAAAATAGTAAATTAAAAAAAAACGGAATTTTCCTCCCCTTTAAAATGCCCCTTATTAAATTTATTTATGTCAACTATCGGCGAAATGGCATGAAAAATCGTTCCCAAACTTTTTTAAATTTTTGCCCGCGATATTTTTTGCCGGTAGTGTATATAATGAAATAAAATGTTACAATTGCAGCTTGCATATTGGAAATCGAGACCTCGAATGAAATGAAAGTACGGGATGCCACCTTTTTTTATTACTCAGCAGGGAGGGTAAAAAAACGCCGGAAAATCGGCGGGTCGAGTGTAAACACCTCAATCGAGGCGATCGTCTTCAAAATCCAGTCTCATTGGACCCGGGCATCCGGTACAACGTGCCAGAATTGAGCCCTGATAATTACCACCTCGTAAAATAAATCGGAGCTTCGTTGAGCTCGAAGATGGATGACTTCTGATCGAAAATCGATTGAGATCGATAAGGAGGGTTGACTTTTTTTTTTATTCATGCGCATTTACGTCATCCACGAAGACTCATTGTCGTCCTGGGCGCTCTCGCATTGTCAACAAATGCCCGGTATTATCGTAATCGATCGATTTTCTGTCAACGAGAGGACAAGAGTCCGATCGTCACTGTGGTCACGTGATTTTCAGCCTCGATCGCCTAATAACTGCGAGTGCACTGCGTCGTGGAATGTCGAGAAGGGCGATGACAATACGAGTGATGGATCGGTTGCGTGTGTACACACTTTATTGTTAATCGTCCGTTTATTCGCGTCCTTATATATATATATATATATATATATATATATATGTGTGTGTGTGTGTGTGTGTGTGTGTGTGTGTGTGTGTGGCTGCAGAGTCATCCTGACTGATTCAACATGGATTAAATCGCGGCAAAATGCACTGAACCATAATTCGTCATTCAAGGAGGATTTTAAAACATCCAAATCTTTTAAAATAAAAATATGTAATATAAAAATTATAATGAAAATATTTATTCATACGAATAGGTAATGACTGCTAATTATTGTTTATAATTTGCCATTTTGATAATGAACGTGACTACGGATAATTATTGTTTATTTGTTTTTTACACATCTCGAATCTCGACTTGTCATCATTTATCATATAATTCTCCCTTCATATTCGATACATTTTGTTCATATTTATGTATTTATTTTTCATTCCACGTTGGCCCGATATTTATGGATAAAAAGTACGGAAAAAGATAATGCATTGCGAAACGAGCAAATATTGAAGAAGAGGGAAAAAATGATTTCACTAAACTTGGTCTACAACGCTTCGACGAGATTGTTGTAACTAGACGAACATCATGACTGATTCAACATGGGTGAAATCGCGGTAAAATGCACTAAACCATAATTCGTCATTAAAGGAGGATTAAAAAAATGTTAATCTTTGAAACAAATATATATATATATATATATATATATTATAAAAATTAGAATGAAAATATGTATTCATAATTATTCGAAGAAAATTATAATGAAAATATTTATTCATAATTATATGAAGAAAATTATAATGTAAACATTTATTCATAGGAATAGGTAATGCCTGCTAATTATAGTTTAATAATTTTTTACACATCTCAAACCTCGACTTGTCATCATTTATCATTTACTTCTCCCTTTATATTGGTTACATTTTGTTCATATTCATGTATTTATTTTTCATTCCACGTTTGCCCGATATTTATACATAAAAAGTACAGAAAAAGATAATGCATTCCGAAACGAGCAATTATTGAAAAAGAGGATAACAAATTTGCTTCACTAAACTTGGTCTACAACGCTTCGGCAACATTGGTGTAACGAGACGAACATCCTGACTGATTCAACATGGGCGAAATCGCGGTAAAATGCACTGAACCATAATTCGTCATTAACGGAGGATTTAAAAAAATTCAAACCTATTAAAATAAATATATATAATAAAAAAATTATAACGAAATATTTACTCACAATTATATGAACAAAAATTATTTTAAAAAATAATGAAAATATTTATTCATATCAATAGGTAATTACTGCTAATTATTGTTTATGATTTGACAGTTTGATAATGACCGTGACTACAGATAATTATTGTTTAATAATTTGTTGCACATCTGAAATTTCGTCTTGTCATCATTTATCATATAATTCTCCCTTTATATTTGTTACATTTAATTCATACTTATGTATTTATTTTTTATTCCCTGTTGGCCAGATATGTACACTTAAAAATCACGGAAAAAGATAATCCATTCCCAAACGAGCAACTATCGAAAAAAAGAAGAAAAAAAATTGCTTCACTAAACTTGGTCTCCAACGTTGCGACGAGATTGATGGTACTGGACGAACAGACTCCTGATCCCACACAACGATCGAGATCAGATTCGAGATCGGTAACACGAACGTTCACACTCGGATGCGATCTCATAGTCACGTTGCTATAATTAATTGACAAAAAAATATGTATGTATATAAATACATATGTACATAGTTTCATTAGCCTTCGATTCATCGACGATAATCAATTGACTGGCGTACCGAGATTCATCAATGGGATCGACTTATATACGCGACGTGACCACGTTCCGTATTTTACACGCTCGATATACATACCGATCTCTAATGAATTTGAGATGCGTGTCTAAACGATTTGGTCACAATAGAACCGAGCTTCACATTCACACTGCAGGGAACATATTTCATATATGTATATATATATATATATATATATATATATATATATATATATATAAATGAACGTCGAATATTGATGATCGTCAGCCAACGCGTGAATCTATCTCGCCCCGGAGTCTGCGTGGGGTCGATTAACCGTTAGATCGATAGTAGACAGAGCTGCGAGTATAAAAGATCGTAGGTCTCGATACCGAGATACTTCTCACGCGGTGGAATCTCTCACAAATTATCTACTTACACATACATACGTGCGTACATTTGTGTGCGTGTGTGTGTGCATACACACTCTAATCGATTTTTTTCATGTCCTACACGAATTATTATAAATGACCCAATTTTTAAATAGCTTTATTTATTTCAAAGTTGGCGTTTCATGAAATACATCATTTATATTGTCCACGCATGCCGACAGATATTGATTGCAATTATCCAAACAAAATTATTTCGTAATAAAACATTGTTTGTGAACATTGAAAAACGATTTTTCCACCTATGAAAATATAGCCACAATTAAGTTGCAACGTGGTACAAGTTGTTTCAATTTTGTGCATTTTCCAAGCTCCTTTTCCAAGAGAAATAAATTCATTCGTGACTGGTTGCGGTGAGGAGGTGGCGAACAGGAGGGATATCGGAGAAGAGCGGGGAAAAAAGCTCGAGAACTGCGTTATCGGGGCGAAGGGAGATTGAGTCCTGCTGCAAAACCAGTGGCTGAGAAATTCCTTCCGCTCCACCAAGGTAAATCTCATCTCTCTTCGCACCTCTCGAGCGCGTGTACAGTGGCCGTGCCATGTTCCTATATCGTATCTCCGGGATCTTAACCGTTTCGCCCGCGAAAGAACGAGCCCCCGGGGGCCCCGCTACGTTTGTTTTTCTTCGGTCCCGCGCGTTCGAGTACCTACTCGTGTTTCCTTTAAAACACGAGCTAACCTCGGGCTCGCTCTACGACCGTACGAGCCACGACCCTTCATTTTTTAAAATCGGCGCCTCATTTTATTTATAAAAACGGACCGGCAACGAAAACTGCCGAAATGCACCGTAGAGAGAAACACGATAATTCTCAACTACAACCATATTTTTTGTTCTATTGCTTAAGGCCTTGGGCCACAGTAACGGGTACAAAATCATGTGCGAATTCAACAAATTTTTTTCGAATGAAAAAGTGACTCACTCATAAAATTAGTTACACATCCATTAAGTATGAATATCAAGCTGTTAGAAAAAATATATATATATTTTTTTCGATGTACAAAATGGCCGAATACTAATATTTTCGTTTGTTATCTTTTTTTAGGCGCTCCGCGGCGTGACATTCAGTATTCACAATTTTTTACCTAACACAAAACACAAAAATTCTCGTCAATCTACATTAGAATACCTAGAGAAGTACGTACGGAATTTGAAAAATATTTTTTTATTCAAAATTTGTAGGTATTTGAACTTAAAAAATGAATTTTCAGTGAAAAATGTCGTTATAACTGCTCATAAACTGCTCACAAAATGAAAAGTTTTCGATTAATCAGACATTCCGTATGTACTTCTCTGCGGAATGCAATTAGGAACATAACTTTTAAATTTGAAGTAAATCGAGTGGAATTGTTGAAGTTATTTGTCACGCCAATTGGAAAAAAAAACTGTTTCGAGAAGTTTCGAGTAGTCGGGCATTTTAACCAAAAAAAAAATATTTTTTCTAACAGCTTGATATTCATACTAAATATATGTATAATTAATTTTATGAGTGAATCACTTTTTCATACGAAAAAGAATTGTTAAATTCGCACATGATTTACGCGTTACTGTGGCCTAAGGCCTTAATAATTTTACCGAGTACAATTGTTTTAAATTTCTTTTCACCCGTGTGGACGTACAAAATAATAATTATACTATCATAACGATCGAATGATCGACTCACGGCAATTTATTTGGCCAATTTTGACGCAAAATAGTGTTTCCCGCGTTTTTTTGCGGACTGCGCGCCCTCCGCGGCGTCCGTTTGTACCGGCAGCGCGCTGCACGAATGTGGACGCGCGCTGGCCGCCGCTCGGTGCAGTGGGTGAGTGGGGGGGACGTCACGGCGGATGGGAATTGCGGCTGGAGGGGAAGTAAGAAGCAAGAGATCGAAAAGCAGGAAAGAAGCAGTGGGATCGGTGCTAGTTAAGATAGCGATCCACGGGAACGTGAACAATGCCGTAAAGAAGAAGTTGGCACACCGGTCGGTGAATCAGGTCTTATGGGTAAAACGTGAACGATTAGTGCCGATCTGTGTCTCATACGAGGACGCCCTAAGGTTCCAAGTTCTCTCAGCTAACTGCCACGTCTTCGGAGCAGGAAGGGCGTATGTATGGGCAGTGTAATTGCGAAATCACCGGACTCTCGATTGAGTCGCTCGGCGTTTCAATAAATCGACAACTCCTGTGTGGTCCCTGAATTGTTGTTGTTTTGTTTTTAAATGATTTTTCTCGTGTTTGGGTTTGTTGGCTTTTTCTTTTAGTATCACGTAGAACAGGTTGCGTGAGACTGAGAGAACTCGGTTCAATGTGTTAATCGGCAAAGTCACGTTTTCGAGTACCCTTGCTCAATTTCTTCGCCCAATAAACCCCGCAATGATTTATTTTTTTCGCCTTCTTGTTTTGAGTCTGCGAATAGGCGGCGACGACTTTATGAATGTCGATGTAGGTTGAGTGACGAAATTAGGATGGCATGAATTATTGAGGCGGGAGATACCATTAAGCGAGGAAAAAATTCGCTGATTTTGATTTTTTCTTTTTGGTTTTTACATGGTATTTTTTCATATTTATCTTTAAAAATGACGAAGGTATGGCACGGGCGTCTAGACTGCATTTTTAAAACTGGCGAAACGTATTGCGAAAAAACGAATCGACCGATTCTGATGAAATTTGGTATCAACGTTTCTAACCTTATTGTCTCAAACATGATCCGAAATGTTTTTGAACATTTTTAAGCACAAGTATTTTTTATTGCATAATGTACCATTTTTTTCCGGAAAAGTCAACCTTTGGGTTCCACAGTGTACCATTTAATCGATTTTCAACATTTCTCACTTTTTCTTGATCCATATTCTGCATACGAGTGTTAATGAGAGAAAAGATTTCGTTTTTTTTAAGGGGAGATATACACCTAGATGGTCGAGGTCGAAGATTTAGAAGCTATGAACATTCCGTCGACCGTAGAAGACCTACACTATCGGCCTGGTATCGATGATTCCATGTAAGTTGACAAATTTCATGATTTATTCATTCCCAAATTTTCAAACGCGTTTTTCTCAAAACCACGTTTTTCAAATCGGTACCCAACATTTCTCGAAAACCAATGAACCGATTGCCTTGAGGTTTTTTTGTGGTCATTCTATACACCATTATCTACTACTTGTCATAGGAATTTTTTTCCGTTACTTAGTTTTTGTTTTAAAGGTCAAATAATAACTAATTTTTGTCCCAAAAATCACTATTTATGTTCAAACGTCCGCCATTTTGTCATAATTCGACATTTTCAAAATCGGCTATGACAAGTACTAGATTATAGTATCTAATTTAATAATCTTTTTGGTTTTTTTTTTCAGATGATTTTTGAAGAAACGCCAGTGGGTACCGTATACGCAGATTTTTTTACAACGCTCCAAGGATCAAATATCCTTGTATATTTTTGATATTTTTAAATAAAGAAAATTCAACATATTTTTGAATGCATATACTTTTAGATAACTAAAACCCCAATCCGAAATTTCAAATGGTTTTCCTCGAAAAAATTCACAAAAATGACATTTTTTCCGGCTCCTAGGTGTATATCTGCCCTTAAGAGTAATTCCGCCGACCTGACGCTACGTGTGATGCCGTCTGGCAAGATCCGTCGCAACCCGTTTAGAAGACCGTGCCATACCTTCGCCATTTTCAGAGATTATTTTTAAAAAATACCATGTAATAGCCAAAAGTAGTACTAAAACGTATCCTATTTCTAAAAAATGGTGAATAAATGTTTCCTTAAACAAAAAAAATCATGAAAGTCAGCAATTTTACCTCGTCTAAGTTACCGTCTTCTCTAAATGTGAAGCAATACAGTTTGTGGTTATGTTAAATATAAATATAAAATAATAAAAAATAACTTCGTGTTTATATATATATGTATATATGTATGTATGTATGTATGTACGTATATATATATATATATATATATATATATATATATATATATATATATATATATATATATATATATATATATATATATATATATATATATATATATATATATATATATATATATATATATATATATATATATATATATATATACGATAAAAATAAAAATTATTTTGAAATGAATTAATGAATGGAATCATGAAAATGATTTTTATTTTTTTCGTCCGCGCGTGAGGAAAAATATCTAATACGATAAAATGTGGAATAAAGAACTAAATGAACCAAAATAATTCTTAGCACACCATAAACATGATAAAATTATTTCTCAACCGAAATAGCGTGTATTTCTCGTTCGCACAGATCCGTTAGAGTAGGAAAAAAAAATCATTTGACTCGTCCGGAGCGAATTCACGTGTCTGCTATAGGTGCACCTACATGTGAAAGGAGCAAGAAGTAAGGAGGGTCGCGAAAGCGAGAGGTGGTCTCGAGTAGGGCGAGGAGGACAATCGCTCGTCAAGCGGCCGTCAAAACATCCCCAAGGATCCGTGACGAATGACGATTCTCACAGGATACAGGGAGATGACGATGAAAACGGGTACGCGCTTGCACGTACATACGTAACACACACACACACGTGACACACACACACACACACACACACACACACACACACACACACACACACACACACACACACACACACACACTCGCGCGCGCGTATATGGGAAACGGATATTTTGGGCCCGTCGTATCCATTGAGTGTTGATTTTTCGAGAATCTGGCTGTTTTGGGGACGGTTCTCGAAGTCGAAAATCTTAAAAACCTCCTTTCCACTCACACATCCAGTTGGAAAAAAGACGCGATGACTACCGCAACTTTTGAAAACGACGTAGGTCCAAGAGTGACATATGCGAGAAGAGGACAAAGCGCGACCGCAAACAAACGAGCAGGGTGAGAGCGATAGGGGGCGCCTATCACATTCAGTGCTAGGACCGATTGTCATTTGTCACGTCTTTCACGGTCTCTAATGACACGGGCGCTGCTTTTTGGACGCCTCTCTTTCTCGCTCCCTCTTTTGCCCTGCCTCTCTCTCTCTCTCTCTCTATCTCTCACTCTTTCGTTCTCTCTTTCGCTCTCTTCCTGCTCGTCCCTGCTGACGGTTGAACTCGATTTGTTAGGATTAAGGAAAGAAAAAAAGAAAGGAAGTAAAAGAAAAAAAGCGTCACTCTCGATTACGTTCGGAAGGACGACATTTCTTCGCGGGCCTGAGAACCGGAAGAGAGCGAAAGAGAGTGAGAGAGAGAGAGACAGTACTTTCTCCTCGATAGTTCTCATTAGGATCTATTTATATAATAAAAAATAAATAAAAATGTATTCAAAATATGGCTGCAATTAAAAGAAATAAATAATACCGCACCCAAACAATAAAATATAATAATGAATTTAACAAAATAAAAAAAGAAGATATTACATTTTTTTAATCGGCCATTGAAAAAACTAATGCGGTGCGAGTTTTTTTTTATACGGAAAATAAAAGGCTAAAAAATGTGACATGCATTTTATTCAATTTTTCGTCGGCGATAAGTTTGAGCATTGAGTTGTAGATATAAGTGTGCGCGAGAGAATCCGCGAAGAGTAATGCAAGAGAGGAGGTTCGTGACCGCAGGTAAAACCGCTCGGTGGATGCTCCCGGCTCCCAGGAGCAAAACCGTGGTGGCGGTGGCTCTTCCGCGCGATGACGTATGCCCGCAAGAGCACTCATATAACGAACGACAGTCGTCCGTCTCAGTCGGTGACTGGAACAATGTGCCTTTTGCTTATTCCCGCCATCGGCCAACGGTATACAGGCTTCCATTTGCGAGCGACCAACCTCCGTACTATTTTATACCGGGTGTCGCGATATGGTGCCTCACGTACTTGTAGTCTGTGGACTACGAATTTTAGCACCACGTGGGACATCTTGAAATCATTGCTTTTCGATTATAATCGTTTTTAATATTATTTATTGTACAATATCAAAAAAGTCGTCTACAAATACAGAAAAATGAATACTTCGTTTATTTATTTTTTTATTTATGTTGCCTTTCAATTATTTTTCGGTATTTCATATTATTATTTTCAAAAACGCGGCAAAGGAGTCTGAGACAAGGGAGCAGACAAGTTGTTCGCTACACTTTGTTTTCTTCTCCTCCACCGCCTTCTCTTGTCTGTACCCCCCCCCCCCCCCCCCCCCCCCCCCCCGCGGCCAACAAGCGTATTCTCTCACTCAGCTCTCGTGTCGTTCGACGTCGTCCTCGCAGTCGTCGTCGTGCCCCATGCGCCGCTTCGTTTCGCCCATAAAACCAGAAGTTATGGTTATTTAAAAACTTATTGGCCCGCCCATGGGCTCGTGCGGCTTGCATCGGGCCTCCGAAGCGCCCTGACCCAGCCAAGATAAATCAAAGGATATTAAGACTGCGCGGGTGCCTATATGTACATATATATATATATATATATATACATATTATATACATTTAAAAAATATTTTATGCACTTTTATTTACAATATATATATATATATATATATATATATATATATATATATATATATATATATATATATATATATATATATATATATATATATATATATATATATATATATATATATATATATATATATATGTGTGTGTGTGTGTGTGTGTGTGTGTGTGTGTGTGTGTGTGTGTGTGTGTATGTGTGTGCGGATGCCATATGCTGACTTTTTTGAGATTCTTTTCCACGGGATAATAATTTAATGGAATTTAAAAAATATATTAAAGTAATTATTCAAATTAATTTATTGAAATAGTTATATACATTTATTATCCAGTTACAAAAATATCGATATATGGGTAATTCTCCCACAATGATCATTCGCATGTAATATGACCTTAACAGATGCTGTTCAATTACTTTTTAGGTTTTTTTGGAGTGCAGCTTTTTTGGAATGGGGGAGGAGGGAGGGGTAAGGTTAATTCGCTATGATAAAGCGTATTTACGAGAATTTTTTTTTGATGACATAGTTAATATATATTTATTTATGTAATTAGTATATAATAAAAGAACATTTGAAGAATATTCTGTGAAATGTTCATTAATAATAATTAATGAACATTTATTAATTATGCAGAAATGAGCCATTGACAGCAAATCTTCGCGGACGCCTAAAACAAAGTAACATTGCGGTGAACCGCATAACTGATGGCTGGATCATCTGAAATAAAAAAACCAAAAAGATTTTGTTAGTTGATAAGTTCCGCTGTCGGGTTAAAAAAAATTGATTTTTTAATTTTTGGTTACACTTAAAAGTCAAAACACCGATTTTTCATTGAAAAAATCGGAAATTTTGTTATTGTGTCATAAATTAAAATTATAACGAATGAAAAAAACTTTACAGCGTTACCCCGTAATTTATGTGTAGAAAGAGTGTGTAAAATTTCATCCGGATCGGTGCAGTAGATTTCGAGCTAGAGAGTTCACGGACTTTGAAAATGAGAGTTTCAAAGATTTCTACACTAGAAAATCAAAAACTAAACATCAATAAACGAGTGTTTTTTAAAACATACTTACACAGAATCATCTATGCCAGGCCCATAAAGCATTCATATGACAAAATTTAAAAAACGCAAAAAAATACCCCCCCCCCCCCTAAAAAACATCCTGCAGGAAGAGAGAAGTTGAAGCATAAAGAGCGAGATCAATATTTAAAGAAAACAGCGAAGAGTATATTAATAAAGCAATAAAAACTCGATAGAAAAAGGTTTGCAAAGTTCCTTTGGCCCCACTATTTCTTTCGATCATGATAAATCTCTCAGAACTGAAACCTCAGTGTGATCCATAAGATGTTAAATCGATTAAAACTGAAGTTAATTGCAATGTTTAATTGAATAAATGAAATATTTTCAGTTGTAAATTTTGTTTTCCTGCAAAGCGATTATTTCGGGACAATCACCCATATATAAAATGTAGGGTGAGGTTCCTACCCTCCACCCCCAACCCCGCCCCTCTCGATCGAGCTGAAGTTTTTCACAAACCTTCCTTTTAATATTTTAAGACAACCACTAAAGGGATTTTTGGCGACGCGCAATAGTTTTTGAGTTTGGGTTTGTTTGGGGTTGCTTGGGTATTTTTGTTTGGACAAAACGGAGAGCGCGAAAACACATAGCAGACATAGATACAGTCGGCGCGCGTTAAAACAAACCTTAAAAATGAAATATCTCGAAAAGTACTGCGAGTCGCCAAAAATCCGTTTAGGGGTTGTCTTAAAATATTGAAAGGAAGGTTTGTGAAAAATTTCAGCTCGATCTTGGGGGGGAGGGGGGAGTGGAACCTTATGCAAAATATATAAAATCTGTATGTATGAAATATAGATTTTATAGATATAGATTGAGAGATTTCAAGGAGGTTGGAGCGTTAGCCACAATCCAAGGTTAAATGTAATAAAAAATACATGTTATCATTTACACTATACTGAGTCTTTTCGAATTTTTCGAACTTTTTTCACCACCAAACACCAGAGATCAAAAATAGTTTAATGTATGCAATTTAACGTGCGGTTAGATGGGCAAGACTTTCACACTAAAGGTTATGTAATTTTTATTGTTATTTAGCACCAAGATAAACCATTTCTAACAACGGATTAACGCAAACTGAACCTTTGTGAACATTTAGAAAAAAAAAATCCTCATCTCGCCCATCGTAACCCATGGGCCAATAATCTCGTGACGTAAATATGAATAGGCATAATTATGAATTACTCAAAATTTCATTGTGAATTATATAAAACATTCGTTGTCGTAGTTTTTTCGTAATAATCATCGATAATGTTATGCTTTTTCAAGTTCGTAGTAACACAAAAGTTTTTCTACTTTACGTAATAAAAATGTGAAAATGCACAATTTTGCCCTTTAATTATAAATTTGAAAAAATCAGCATATATAGAATAAATCTGTATCTCGTATGCACTTTTTTGAGATTCATTGAAGAAGAAAAAAATGAATACTGTGAATGTGAGTGAATAGAGTGTGAGTGAGTGTGAGTGAGAGAGTGAGAAAAAATGAATAGAGTGACTGTTAACTATTTGGAGTAGGTATAAAGAGCATAGCTTCTCGAGGTATCCTCTGATACGTTTCTGTCTCTCGTAAATCTCGCACGTACCTACATCGCACTCATCTCACGGGCGAATACGCAAGGCGAGAGCCCGCTCGCGTCCCTTCCACCGCGGAGCTCGGTACAGTCGCAGGATTAATGAGTGCATCTCAATCTGGCAATTTTTCCACGTCGTACGTGTAATGCACGAGCCGCGGGGGGGAGGGGAGGGGGTGACTGGGCTATATTGCCCGATCAATCAGAATATGATCCTAGCGGAGCTCACGGGCCAAGAATCAACGCGTACCACACATGTGTATGTATGTGCACGTCCTGCGAACCGTGATACCCGAGAGTACGGGCTTTTCCGAGGGAAACGAGATCCAGCCCGATACACCTTCGATGTTTTTTTTTAATGAAAATTCAGGATTAGCCGAAAATTAATTGGGAATTCGTATTTAGGGGGTTAAGGTGGTTCTGTAGGTACACGTATGAGCCAAAAGGTTCGGTCGAAGCGTATAGTTACATCCAATGCCTATACGATGCTGTTGGTTGTACATTTTTTGACAGAGCTTGTACCTTCTATGTGTCCCACACATTCGCACCTCATGCATAGATAGGTCTTATACTCGTATAGAGAGCGGTGCTGTAATCGTGGCAACAGCGCGATTTTCCTGCAGTCATAGCGTTGAGCATCCTACGATCCGTCTTTCGCGAAATATTTTATATAAATAAACAAAAGCGTGAAAATGTCAACCCAAATGCGATACAAAGGAAAGTTTGCAAGAAAAAAGGCGCTTGCTAAAAGACTGAAAGCTGTGGCAGCCATGTGTCAAGCAAATGCGGCCAAACGCGATGAGGATAACCATAACCTCAACGATCAGCAACAAAAATTCGCTGTCGAAGGACGTCGGATCGTGGATTTACAACATCTTGCCGACAGTTTAAATTGCATTCGCTGTAACAAAGACAAATACATGCACTAATACATGCATAAATTGAACAAATTAAATTTGTTTGCAGAATAAATTTATTTCACATCCGTCTCAGAATTACTAGAACTCGGGGGAAAAAAACACGCTTCGAGTTCCCAGACCACGCGCCGATCAGCTGGCTGCAGCGTACACTGTTGCAGATTCCGTTACAGATGGTTGGGCCCGAGTTCGGTGTGGAATAAAATTACCACTTTTCATAAGTCGATATCTCCGAAACTAAACGGTCAAAGTTTGTCATCTTTTTTTAAATCAATCCCACGATAGTACTGCGTACACGTGTGTTTTTATTTTGAAATCCTAAGATCCGTTTAGAACCTATATCGAGAAATGCGAGCACACTCCTGTCGGTTTGCGTGTTAGGTATAGGGATCGCGTACAAAAATACCCATATTCAATTGCATTTATCTCATGAAGTAAATGGCGAATCGAATTGAATTTTCGGGCATCAGTCCATGAAGGTCGTATCTACACCATACTTAGATTTCAGCCAATTTCTAAGATTTGACCAAAACTATAGAACTACCTTAAAATATATCGATATCCAATTCTACAAAAATATTTTTAAAATGTAATTATTTTCGAACTTTGATAAAAATTTTGTGGTTTAACTAAATCATTTATTGTCCATTTGGATTTAAAACTTCACTAGGCGTTCATTCAATTCGCGATCGTTTTCACTAAAAATGCCGTTTGATTAAACGAGTTACGATTTTTTTTTTGGATTTTTCGCAGTGTTTCATAATCGGAACATCGATTTTCGACATTTTTTCCATACCCCTTTGTCTTCTTTTCGGCCATTTTTCAAGTCCGATTTCTGGCAAATCTAATTGAGACAGCGGGATGAATGAAACGGCGTGCTCTGAGTCTATGCAAATCTTTTCGATCGATTTTTGCAAGATAAAATTATATAAATGATAATGATAATCTTGAAAGTATAAACTGTCGAAAAGGCAAAAAAAATCGATTTTCAGAAAGTGTCACACGGGTATAGCCCCTTAAACACGTTTTTTCTCGAAACCACTTTTGTCAAACTGGGAGGACGAATTACTCGAACACCATTGCATGTGTCGATTTGAAATGTTAACATTAGTTTTACAAATACATTATCTATTGGAGTACGTAGCCGTTTTTTGATTAAATGTAAACTTTTTTTGTTATAAACAATGTACTGCTTATTTTTTGGGCAAAACATTGATTTATTTCTTTCAATGCGCACCATTTTTTCGAAATTTGATGAAATAAAATCCCTACGTAGTCCCATACCTAATAATCTATAGATTGAAATTTTTTTATTTTCGTTCCAGGTCTTATACTTTACGAGAAAACCGTCCTTCGGTGAAGCTATTTGTAAAAAACACGTTTTTCAAGATGGGCTCTGTCGCGGCCATTTTGTAAAATTAAAATACATTTTTTAAAATACTTTAATAAGTGTTAAATAAACCCTCTCAAAAGAAATCCTATTCCTTTTTTCAGACTCCCAAAATAAATCGTCAAAGCTGGGCCTTATTTTCTGCCGCCAGAGTGGTTTTATTCCTTCATGAAAAAGTTTCTGCCGATTACGTGGTACATTATCGAGTTTTTGTCGAAACCTCAAAATTACTTTTAACGATTTTTAAAATAATTGTCAATATTATAAATATTATTATAAACTCCCAATTGGGAATATCAGGGAAAAGTTCCTCAAATCGTGTCGAGGAAGTAAAAATACATCGATTTGGCTTAGAAAAAATATCAAAAATTGAAATGTTTTTCGGACTGGCAAGCAAAAAGTTTCTTCATTCAATCACCGCTCATTTATTTTCCGTTTCGATTTGAAGTTGCACTCTGGGCTCATACTCTTCGGTATCGTTTGCTCTTTCAAATGCCGTTCGATTTATCAAGCTCCGAGCATTATTCGATTTTTGGCAGAATTCCAAAGACGAACCGTCGATTTTCGCCAATTTTTCCATACCTACACCATTAGTAGTTTCCGGGAAAACTAATTGAGATATCGCGATGAATCCAACGGCATTTTCTAAGTCTCCCAAATTCCTTCTCAGAAACCTACTTATGAGCCTAAATCGGGTAATCAGGGGGTTGATATATGGTCGATAAAAACTGCAATTTTGGGCCAAACGGGCAAACCTCTTAATCGACAAAAAATGTTCTTGCTCGATTTTTCGATATCGAAATGTGCAAATCCATCACTCATTTCGAAAATCCTCGTTACGCTGGCCAAAAGTGTATATTTATAAAACATGTGGCCAAAAAACTTTTTTCGGAGAAGTCCATTTACAAACGTCCCGAACCTACCCCTTGATCGTTGCTACGAATCGTTCCATCACGAATAGGATCTATTTTATTAATGGACATTGGATTTTTTATTGACAGCCGTGTGTGACGTACGATGCGGAGACGGGATCGCGTACGTGAGAGTTGCGAAAGAGGAAGGAGAAGAGGAAGAGTAAAAAGAAGAAGAAGAAGAAGGAGAGGAGAGTACGTATATAGCTCGAGTACGCGAGTAGAATCGTACAATGGGATCAAAAGTCTCGTGGGTTTACCTGCGGGCATGTGGACCACGCCCACGAGAGCTTGAAGAGCATCACCGAGCGAACGAACGCGTGTGAAAGTCTCCAAGTACCTGAAATCAATTTTATTGTCCCGGAGTCAAAACGATTCTAGTTTTTTTTTTCTTTCTTTCCTCGTACGAGTCAGGTCGATTGGGGTCGTGCGATGGGTTTCGAATCATTTTTCTGACTAGTCTTGCATATTAGTCGAAGGATGTGATTTTTTTTCATACCCAATAATATATTTAGAGTGCAAAAGAAAAGTGTTTATATATCACAAAATAAAGAATTATTATATATACGTATACACAAGGAGAATGACATTCATTTTCAATCAAGGAATAAAACTAATTATCGTCTATTAAGTTCGAAAATGGACTGAAGTTATATCATGTCATTTATTCACGAGTTATTAGATTTATCTATCTATGATAATAATATTTTTTTAAAATCAGTAATTTTGCTAAAAAAAATAAGAATTATTTCTGTATCAACGAACAGAAATTATTTTCATAATATTATAAATAAATAATAAATGATAATAAATGATAATTACAATGTTGAAGTTAAATTGTCAACAAGTTTGCGAATCAATTATTGTACGGGTAAATAATACTAATACCAAAAATATATAAACCAATTATAAATATGATATAAAAACATATAACATATAATATAAAAAGGATATATATATATATATATGGGATCTTTCACGCCATTTCAGCTAGCCCGTGACCGCGACCATTTTTTTTTACCTGATTATTTTTTTGTAAAATTGTATCCCATGAAAGGAATATCCACAGCGATTATTTGATTTTCTTTTTTAAGCGTTATAATTTTCCAAAAAATGTCGATTTCAAAAGTTTTGGAATCGTTTAAACGCTGATAACTCCAGAACTAATTGAAATATCGACAAATGGCACTATATCATTTTTTCTTTTTGAAGAATACTTTCATTAAAAAATATTTTTAAAAATCATCAATCATCAATGTCACCGTTTTTTGTTTCTAAATTGAAAACTACTTGAAAAAAACATGATTGACTTTTTTTATTTTTCCAAAAAATTCTCTGAAATAGAGTGACTCATTCTATGATTTCTAAGACTAGTCTCATCGTGGGCACAATTTTCCTTCTACTTTTTTCAAATTAATAATATTGTTTTAAATTTATTTTTAAGTTTATTTTTCATTTGTACTGATATTAACAAATATAATTAATAGCATTATTGAACATTAAAATGATAAAAATCGTGTAAAAAAGATCATTAATTGGAAAAAAATTGAAGGAAAATGGGCCTAAGATGAGACTAGTCTTAAAAATCATAGAATGCGTCACTTCATTTTAGAGAATTTTTTTAAAAAAGGCAGTCATCTTTTTAGAAAAATAGTTTTCACATTAGAAGCAAAAAAAACGTTTACATTGATATTTGATAATTTTTTTCATATTTTTAAACAAAAGAATGCTTGGAAATGAAAAAAAAATCACATGTTGCCTATTATAAAATTATATAGTAAAATTATATATTTGTCGATATCTCAATTAGTTCAGAAGTCAGCATTGTTTAAACGTTTCCAAAACTGCTGAAATCCACATTTTTTTGGAAACTTGTAACTCCTAAAAGACAAGAGATAAAAATCTAAAGATTGGTATTGATATTCCTTTCTTGGGGTACAATATTACAAAAAAAAATCAGGAAAACCCAAAATGGTTCGGGTCACGGGCGAGCTGAAATAGCGTGGAATATTACACATATATGTGTGTGTGTAAAAATCTAAAACGATATTAAGAGAAATAGAAGAAATCGTTGAAATCCCAAAAGCTCGAGCAGATGAGACCAGCACGTGTTCCGAATCCGACGGAAAGAAATCACCAATGTTTTGATTGTGGGTTCTGCTTCGTTCTCCACACGATTGCGGCGGCAATAGCGGACGGTGGCAAGAACAGAGATTTTTTTTCTCGTTTTTCTTTTTCCTTTCCTTGGTCTCGCGAAGAGCTCTCTAATGTCGGCCTCGATCCTGCGTAACGCACGAGCTCGGTCTTTGTCTCGAATACGTCTATAATTTGGGGGTTCCCCCGGGTGAGGGGCAGCGAGGGGGAGGAGGCACAGGCGTATTAGAGCAGGAAGTTAAGACGAACACATAGACCCGCGTATTTAGGGCCGTCATTATCGTTTTATTATTTCTTTTTCATTTTCTTCATTTCGTGATTACGCCCAGGCAGACCACGTGACCAAGCGAGAGTGACCATTTCGACTAATCGTGCACGGGATAGCATGGATTAATTTTTTTCGTTTTTTCCCCAATGTCGACATTAGCCAAGCACTTCACACCTGACCCCAGGCCCTTTTTTCTTCCGTCTTTGGAAAATAATGGACGTAAAAGCAAGTGACTGCTTTTTGTACTTGTTGTTTTTTTTTAATTGTCTTTTTTGTATTTTTCTTCGTTGAACGGTGTACAGGAGATGCGGACGATTATGACACTGGTATAAATAACACGTGAAAGTTAGAAAGGGATTTTTCACTGTTTTATGTATGCATTTTTTTTACAAATTAAGTATCTAGCTCTCTCTCTCTCTCTCTCTCTCTCTCTCTCTCTCTCTCTCTCTTTCTTCGGACACACGTGCATGGGTATACATGTAGGTAATATGAGTTCGTATATACACACTATGCGTTAAGGCGTTACCCCCACTTGTAGCGCAAAAAAAAGGCCTTTTTCATGAATTTTTTAAAAGAAAACTACAAAACTTTTTTAATAGATCAATATACCATCTTAAAGAACACATCTTGAAGAACTTTCAGTAATTTTTTTATTGAAAAATATTACATTGTTTAGTGGCAAATGGCCGTCAATGAAATAATGTTTTTATATACACGGTTTGCGGTGACCAACATTACGGCGAAGTGGATCATCTGAAAAAAAATGCGGATGGATTTAGTCAAATAAAAGTATAAACTAGTCTTTAATCGAAGGATTTTAAAAAATATTCATTTTTCACAAAATGGCGGACAGTCAAAGTTAATGGTTCGATTTTAACGAAAAAAAACGGCTGTTTTTTGGCTATAAAACGGCCATTTTTTTTCGAAAAAAAATCGAACGATTAAAGACTACATTTTTATGTATTAAATAAGCCTGCAAAATTTCAAGAAGATCGGTTCATTAGTGTTCGAGTAATCTTGGTCACCGACTTCAGAAATGCCATTTTGAGAAAAACGCGTTTAAAGTTTCTCTTTCAACGCTCTTTCAACGCGGATTCTTCTCTTTCAACGCTCATATCTCAGTCAATTTTGTTCCGATCGACTTGAAATTTTCAGGACATTTCAGATACTTATACTTCAAAAAAATGCAATAAAAAAATCGATTTTTTCAAAATCGCGAGTGGGGGTAACCCCTTAATAGAAATCCCACTGGACTTCTTAGAATGATATTTTGTTGACGACATTGCTGCACATGTATCGTATAAAAATATACAATAAATATTTGCACAATGAAGGTACTCATTGAATATACAATTGTAACATACGCAAAACAACTAACATGAAATACAAAAATAAAATCTTACTTAATTTTCAAAATACATGTCTATTATTTACTACATAATTGTATAACAATTTTATAAAATATTATTTCTCTGGCCAATAAATAATACGAATGAATAATAAAATAAATAAATGCTGAAGAAATATCGCATGGTACCATAATACATTTTTGTTTTACACGACGTGCGAAATATGTAAAACACAAAACATAATGTACACATAGACATAAGCACATTTATTATAAATGTTAAAAAAATAAGGTAAAATATTATAGGCTATTTAATATATGTAATATATACATGATATTGTATCATATATATATATATATATATATATATATATATATATATATATATATATATATATATATATATATATATATATATATATATATATATATATATACACATATATATAGATAGATATATGTATATCCTATATATGAGAAGTGCACGAATGTATATGAGACAGGGATTTCTAGTGGGTCCGGTATATCGCAGGTAATTGGAAGCACATGAACGAGAAGCCGCGAGTAACCAGTACGCGCGGGCACGAGTTTTTACGTGTGTCGGTGCGGTTAGAGGCGATCGTTAAGCGAGTCTCTCGTACCTCGTAGAGGCCACTTAACTTCTTCGTTAATTGACTCGGTCGAACAAAATCGAGCGAGAGTAAATCGCGTTAGCGCCTCATTAGAAATCATATACGTGTGTATATTTATATACGCATACGTATATACGTATCGATGATAAAAAGGATCCTCTTGATTCCGGTGGCGTGTAATGGCGTCAAATTGAAGCATGGCACGATTTTCCGATAACGTCGAGGAGCTCGCGCGGGCCTCATTTTTATTCGGCGCGGACGAAGAACGAGAAAAAAAAGGAGTCCTCGGGCGCTGGTTCGCTCGTATCCGAGAGAAGAAGAGAATAAAAAGTTGAGCGCTCCGCGCTTCCGGACTGTTCGCGATGCGCCAAGGACCCCAAGGCGGAATAGGAATGGTGCTTAGGGACGATTATCGATTACTGCCAGGCTTATTGGAGCTTGAGATATTTTTATTCAATACTACATTTTTCAATCGTTTAGATTTTCTGTCAATAATATTGAGGATGTACCCTGTCCAGGACGATTTTATTGTTTACATATTGAGTGCGATTCAATTGATTTCTTATTTATCCGCATACATATATGAAGGCGTTATACGCAGTTGCAAGGCCAAAAAAGTCGATTTTTCACATTTTTTTTCTGGAAAAGGATTTCATTTGGGCAAAACGAAAAGTATTAGGCAGTGAGTGGCAACTTTTAGCTTTAGATTGGCATTTTTTATTTTAAAAAATATTCATTAACATTGCTCTTGTAGGAAGTCTCCTGGAGGTCCCCGAAAAAAAGTGTCCGGTGGTGAGCAAAGTATCTCCGGTTTGGATTATCTAAAATGACAAAACCAAAAAGATTCTTTTAGGGGATATATGAATCCAGGTATTGATCGAAGGAATAGTCGAAATTTTAATTTTTGACAAAATCGTGGCTCCGGAAGGAAACAATTTCGATTTTCGACCAAATTTTTTTCGTTAAATCGTTGAAAAAAATATATAGATAATTAGAGGAAATCTTATTCCGTCGATCAATACCTGAAGAATATATCTGATAAGGTTGTGTTAAAATTGCAGACCGATCGGTTTAGCCGTTTTTGAGAAATCGTGCTCGCCAACTTTGAAAACACCGTTTTGAGAAAAATGCGTTTGAAGTTTCAACAGTCAACTTAGTAACGCTCCGAGCGTCCTTTCAAATATGTGTGTATTTCCGAGAATATTCGCTGGATCGATTTGAAATTTTCAGGGAATATACTCACATATTTGTACATTCCGAAAATGTAAGTAAAAAATCGATTTTTTGAAATTTCTAACTGCGTTTAACGCGTTAACAAAAACTTGAAGGAATACGGTCACAATGACATTATCTACGTTTTCATTATTTAAATGCAAAAATTAATGTCGAATATGTCCCTGCACCATTGCCAAGTATCTATTTATACACATACACACACGTATTTATATTAGGGTGGCACAATTATGAACTTCATTTTTTTTTGCATTCGTCACAATCGAATTATCTTCTAAAAAAAAATTTGTCGCGGAAGCTGCGAGCGGTCAACAAATATTTATAGGTCCCTCGAGCCTCCCATAAATTCAAATTTTCATTAAAAAGACGATTTTTTTCCGTCTACTTCTCACCAATGGATTTTACGTTTTATAACTTTTCAATTAACCTCGCGAACGCTCTAGCTGGGCAACGGATATTAAGTGGTCGCTCAAGACCTTCGAAATGTTCAATTTTCGCAATTTTTATTTTTACTCCAAAAACACTTTTTTCTTTAAAAACAGATTTTTCGTATTATTCGTAAATCTGTAATGGCAGCTGTTTTCCGCGCATCGCAGTGCGTCCACAGTTGGTCTCGTTAGCCAAAATGCCGACCAATTGTAGCTGTACTCGGTGACGAGCGACGACATAATACAATAATACATAATAATACATAATAACACATATCGTCTAATTGGTGTTTGTTACAAATTATTAGAATAAATTATTCAGAAAATGTAACACTGCGCTGTTTATTTCGTTTTTATGCTACGAGGAATTATAGTGCATGCGAGATTTATTTTCTGGCGCAAATTCTCAATTTCGAAAACCTTGAGCGACCACTAAATATTCATTGGCCGGTTAAAGCTTTCGCGAAGTTAATTAAAAAATTATAGAGCGTCAAATTCATGGGTGAGAAGTGGACGAAAAAAAATCGACGTTTTAATGAAATTTTGGGAGGCTTTAGCGATCTCTAAATCTTTTTCAACCGCTCACAGCTACCGCGATTATTTTTCTTAATCTTTAAACAAGATATTTTGATGGTGAGAAAAAGGGGAAAAGAGAGCTCAAAATTGTGCCACCCTAATATATATATATATATATATATATATATATATATATATATATATATATATATATATATATATATATATATATATATATATGTGTGTGTGTGTGTGTGTGTATATATAGAAAACAAAAAATCTTCTGTATATGTATATACATAAATATATATACACTGTTTTCAATTTATATCGGTGCATACAGAATGTATATATATATATTTATGTATATACATATACAGAAGGTTTTTTTGTTTTCTCTATCGTAGTGCACGATCGTTTTCTCTGATTGATCTGATTAGATCTCCTGGACAGAGAGGAACTCGGCTAGTAAATTATCCCGAGCGATCTCAATCAGCTTCTGAAAAAAACGAAATCTCCGAAGGTTCGTTCGATGTCTCGAGACAGAGGGACCGAGAAAATAGTTGATACTTATGATCCCGAAGGCACCCGGGTCTCCCGATGGTAATGACCGCCTCCCACGTGGAAACAAATTTCTGCTCCGAGAATGGACGACCGAAATAAAGCAAAATGATCATTTATACATACACATACACACGTACGCACATGTATATATGCATGCGCGTGTGTACAAAGATACGATGCCAAGAGAGGAAAGAAAAAAGAAATTGGATGGAAAGAGCCAAGAAGCAAGAAATGAAGTGAGTGAGAGAGAAAGAGAGTGAGGGGGGGGGGAGCAAGAGCGTGGAAAGAGGAGCAGGAGGTGGTGAAGGAGAAAAAAGAGAGAGGACGGATCGAAGGAACTGGCTCGAACACAAGGAGAATGAAGAGCACGTGCATGGGAGGAAGAGTGCACTTATTAGATGCACGACCGTATGTCCCTCGGTGACTCACGGTTCTGGAGCAAGACTCGTTCTCGTGCTCTTCACCTTGCTCAACCCCTCCCCGCTCCTTCAATCTCCCAGCACTCGGAGAACTTTGTTGCTTTTTTTCTTCTCGTTTATTTATCAAATTAGATATATTTTCTTGAGAAATCAGACGCCTCAAGAATTGTTCAAAATATCCGGACAAACTGGAAAAACGAATATTTCTCAAACTCTGCAAACTTGTAAAAGGATCGGGCAAAAAATCTGCAAAACCCAACAAACTTAAAAAAAGCTTTGAAAACATTTAAGACTGAAAAACACATTGAGAAGCTCAGAAGTATCTGAAAATCCAAAGAGTTCACAAAAATCTCGGGAATATCTGTTTAAAAAATGGGACAAAAAAGTGTCGAAGGCAAAAAAACGAAAAATCCTGCGTAATGTACAAATCCAAAAGAGCAAGTTGGAAGGAGGTCTGGAAAAATCTAACAATAAGCAATTCAACGGATGTAGAAAAGGTCTAAAATTAAAAATTATACAAACAAAAAGTGTAAAAACACTTGGAAAAATTGTGAAAAAATCGAAAGTTCTAAAGAAGGCACAAACTTTTCGACCTAATGATCGGAAACTCTAAAAACGTGCTTTCTGAAAAATCGTTCGAGAATTTTTCTGTTAGCTCGGCGCCAGGAGCACTTTTCGACGCCGAGTTGAGCAGCGCAGAGTTTTTCGCGACGAAGCATTTAACTCCCATCGGAGTCGAGGTGTTCTTTTTTCCTTTCCCCTCTCGCCCTCGCTGCTGCCATCGTCGCTCCTTGTCTTATCGAGCGCGACCTGTAAGAACCGATAGGCGAGCACTTTGCTTGGAGCACCAAGTGCATTTTACTGAAAATGAAACTTTTCCGCGTATCTATACCTGTAGACACGCACACACATACTTATATATATATATATATATATATATATATATATATATATATATATATATATATATATATATATATATATATGCAACATTAAGGTGTAACGTTATGCGTGCGTCTTCTAACGCCTGTTGTAGACTCGTTAAACCGTTAGCCACGGCTGATTATTCGCACGTGCTCGTGCATACGCACCTCTCGTATGTGCTCTCTCCCTCCTCCCTTCTCACTCTCTCCCACTCTTTCTCTCTCTGGAGCGCATTGTTCGCACTGAGAATGTGCGTGATCGTGTGTGTGTGTGTGTGTGTGTGCTTGATGAGAAACGGCTTCCCTTATGGGTGGGCCCGACAAAGACGACACCGAGCAATTTTCTTCTCGGACTTTCGAAGAACGAGAACGTTACGCGTACGTAGCTTATACGCTTGCAAAAAAAAATAGTGACGAAAAAAAAGACAGAAAAACGGCAGAGAAGAAAGGAGAAGAAACAAATGGAGAAAGAGTAAAAATAAAATGTACGAGCGACAAGCTTTTGTGACTCGGTCGTTGTTCCATTGCCTCTTTGTCTCTCTCTCTTTCGCTCTCTGACGATATTTTTTTCAATCTTCCTTGCTGATCGATTTATTAAAAATATATATATATACATATATTCGCGCCGACGATATTCGGGCCGAGAGGAATCTAAATCTCCAGCGAGGAACACGAGCCGTACATGAAACGAGACGAGAGTGTGTCCTTTATCCCACGAAGATGAGGACTGGACGCATATGTATGAATATAACGCGCGCGCGAGAGCGCGGAAAGGTCGCGTGGGTGCGTGAGAGCAAAGATTCTCCCGTGTGTTCGCCAAGTCCTCCGCGAGCTTTAATCCTCCCGATCTTTCTGTAAACTTCGCATACACACACACACACACACACACATGGAAATGCATCGTCCTGGCACTTTATTCACTCTAGGTCACGTGTCCCGAGTATTATATGCACAAGAATATTGTAGAAAATGTAAAAGATCTTTGCACACATACACACGTATATGTATATGTATATGTATATATTTGTTTGAGTTCGTTGGGTTATACACACAATTGCGTAAGTGTGCGTATGTAAGCGAATTTCGATTACCCTGCTTTGAAAGCTCCTTCAGTAGAGTATATTTCTTCACAAACGTCACCAACACGAAGGCAATCTCTCTCTCTATCTCTCCATTGTCATACAATCGACTTGACGAATTTCTTTTTCCTTCAACTCTAGACTAACGCTTTTACAATCATTTTTTTTTCGCGCGTTTCCTATTCTTTCTGGATTTTTTATCTATCTCATCCACACACACACACACACACGCACACGCACACACACACTATATATATATATATATATATATATATATATATATATATATATATATATATATATATATATATATACCGTCAAAATATATATACACACACACACACGCCTCCCCCAGTGGTTTGGTAGTCCCGAGGGGGAGGATCGACAATTTCAGATCGGTTTCGCGCATGCAATAATGACGAAATCCAATCATAATTTAGTTACATCTTATTGGAGTCCTACCGCGCGCCGGTGCGCACCGTGAGATCGTTCTTTAATTCACGAAAGGGCCTTCTGGCCCTACACAACTCGCGGGTTCTATCTCGATCCGTTCTTCTTTTTTTCCTCGGACTCTCCATTCGCTCTCTATCTCTTTCTGCCTCTTACCATTACTCTCCTAATGAGCTGAGTTATTTTTCGTTTTTTGTGCCTTTTTTTCTAGGTCAATACTCATTTGTGCGCATTTATTATTATTTTTCAGGTTTTTTTTTGTTGGTTGTACATAAGGCTACGATAATTTAATATGTGTATTGTGTAATGTATGTACGTGTGCGATAAAGTTAATTTAAGGAATGTGAGGAAATGTATAGCAAGGAATATATTATCGATAGAATTTTATCGTACTTAGGTATTTGTTGTATATTATTTTTATTTATCGTAAGTACTTGTCGATTTTATTTAATATAAATATTTTTTAAATTTTATTACATTTAATATTGAATAAATTATAGCCCTATTATCAAGGTAACCAATGTATCATTATTAATTCGTAATTGTAGGGAATTCGATATTAATCAGACAAATTTAACAAGTTGCAATGAATCGACAGGTAATTGAATAATAGAAGAAATCAAAATTGTTCAGGAATTCAAAGTTATGATTTCATTAACTCGATACTAAAGAACAACCAGTGAGTGGATGGCCCATTATGATGCCTTGGTGTACATACCCGAGTAGAAATAATGTCAGGCTGGCCTGACATTTGATCCGGGCTTGATCACGCTGTAGCACGGAGGCCTTACTTACGGTGTGCCTTGATTTGCCTGATGAGGCCTGTTTGAGGCGATAGTCAGGCAACTGGATTTACGGTTGCCTCCAGTTGCCTGATCCGGCCAGGTCCAGGCGACATTCGCCTGATCAGGCTACCTTCAGGCGATGGTTAGGCAACTGGACTTACGGCTTGATTCAATTCGCCTAATCCGGCTAGCTTCAAGCAATCATCAAGTAACTGGACCTATATACAGTTTGACGCCTTCTACACGCCTAACCTCTTATCAAACACCAGACGAACTGTATATATTAACGTGTCGTCAAAACTTCGAGACATATTGTCCACTCTATGCGTACATTTTTTATCATTCCTAATATATTATTTATTCCTAATAAATCTGTGGTTCGGTTTCCTCTGGTCAATATTAATATTTAATAATTCAAAAACTATTTTCCACATTTTCGTGGAGACAAACATTTTTCTACTTAATTGCATTAATGGTCTGTTGTATATATATATATATATATATATATATATATATATATATATATATATGTGTGTGTGTGTGTGTGTGTGTGTGTGTGTGTGTGTGTGTGTGTGTGTGTGTGTGTGTGTGTGTGTGTGTGTGTGTGTGTGTGTGTGTGTGTGTGTGTGTGTGTGTGTGTGTGTGTGTGTGTGTGTGTGTGTGTGTGTGTGTGTGTGTAGGTTATGTTTGAAAAATATGTAGCATGATATTCAATAAAACTTTCTAATTATTACAATGATATTAAATAATTGATGTCGTTTATGTGATACAACAAATAATTATAGGAACATTTGTCGTCTCTTATGCCATATCTGCGACCAAAATGCTACAAACACTCGGTAGCGTAGGGTCAGCGTGAGTAGCTATAGGTAGGTAGGTACTAGGGTCGATCCCATGTGGATGCAGAAATATTGTTTTCGATCAAATTCTTTTAGAGGGCCAGGGAATGAAGAATTACGATAAACAATCATTGTGGTAGAACTCTAAATGAAGTATTTCAAGTGATTATGGATTTATGAAACATTCTATTCTATATTTAAAAAAAATACATTTGAAACAAATAGAATCGTAGTAAAAAACCTATTCGATTTAAACAGATCCTATTTAAATTAAATATTTTTGGCAGTGCAATGAAGAACGTAATGAGATGGATGTTTCCGAAGCAACAGCGAACTTCCCTCTTCGAACTGCATATCAGGCCTTCACTTTTCACCCTGATCAGGCCTGGATTTTCTACCCTTATCAGGCCTTGATCGTTTACCCTGATCAGACCGAAGTCGGGGATTGCGTTTCAAAAATGATCAGGACTTGATAATAAAAAAACCAGATCAAGGCCGGAAAAAGAAATCAGGAAGCCTGATCAGGTCTTTCTTGTAGCCGGAGCAAGATTTTTACTCGGGTGGTTGGGTCCCCATGGTTGATTAAATGGGTCCCCATTGTTAATTAAAATACCGGTAAGGGTTTTCCAGTTTTCCCGTATCTTCGGAAAATGCGGTATAGTGTAGCTTCAGACGGCTGTGGATGCAACGTAAGTTAGGTTACATGAGCGAAGTGCGCGTATGGATCGGTAGAAAAGGGTTCTATTGGCAAGGGTCATACGTAAATACTTGGAATACGTTGGAACTCAAAAATTAATTAAGACCGCATACCGTCAATATTAAAATAAATTAAATTTTTAAAAACTTCCATAAAAACGAATAGTTACCGTAAATAAAAATAATGCATAACAAAAAGCAAAGTACAAAAACATTTAATTGACACATTAGTCGGTTTCAAGATCGCCGTCTTCTTTATACTCAATTCTTGATAGTAAACGAGAATTTTAACGTCGAGACATAGTCTGGAGAAAAAAAACTCCTCGAGCTTCCAGCGCCCTTTCCCTTTTCTTTGCCCTTTGTAGTTGTGGATGGTGCCTCGTGACTCGGCACTTATGCAAAACGTTTTGTTGCTTCGAATCCCGGGGCTCGAAATTATTTCGTCCCGCGTGGTGGAACACCACCCCATTTTCGTTTTTTTTCCCTTTCGTGACGTCACGGGAGGACGGTCCAGAGTCATTCCTCACGATGTCCCGATTCACTCGAAAGATCGTTGATGATTTCAATTTTTTTTTTGACAGTGCCCCGGAGAGACACGAAGATCGAGAGAGCATCTCCCGGACGAAATGTATGCTGGGATCGAGGGTGATTTTTGCATGTCACGTGGGCAAACGGTCTCGCCCTGAATACCCGTCGTTAGGACAGCTCTCCTCTGCCTCAATACCATTCCCATTTCACTCGCCCACTTTCTGTCCTATATACACACAAACACTTACACGTAACAGGATACGAAAATATCACTCGAGGCCATTATCGTCCTTTCCTCCACTTGGGGGCCCTGTAACAAAGAAAAAGGAATAGGAACTCTTTAAAATTTGTCTATGAAAAATGTCGATCTTGAAAGAGGCCCGATTGTGTGAAAAGGTACGATTTTCTCTTTAGAGAGAAAAAAGTGGAGGTAATCATTATTTTGTTATTGGAAAATAGTATATTTATTGTAATGTAAAGTAGGAATAAAGTTTAAAAGAAAAAATAGTGAATGGAGAGTACTCTGTAAGAGGTTAACAAATTTAATTCGTCACAAAATTAAAGGCTTATTTATGAAGAAACAAGAATCTAAATTTTTTATTAATATCAATCTTAATTACGAAATTTTCAGGTGAACGAACAACTTTTCGTCGCACTTTTTAAAATAATTATACAGAGAATGTTTGTGTAGAGAATTTTTGAGGACAATATAGCTCCCCTACGTTTAACGTTCATCACAAACTATTTTCGTATCTGTGGGACATGTCTCGCCATTCCACCTAGCCTGCGACTCCGACCATTTGTCATATTCCTGATTTTTTTGTAACATTGTACCCCATGAATCGAGTATCGACAAAAAAAATTTGAATACAATGTTTTTTTTTCGTTAAATTCAGCATAAATTAACAATAAACCGTTTCAGGCCTGTTGAGGCCGAGTTGGAAATCAGAAAATCGTTAATAGCATTATTGCAGATTAAAATAATAAAAATCTTCTAAAAAAATATGATTAATTTGAAAAAAATAGAAGGCCAAATGGGCCCACGATGAGACTAGTCTTAAAAATCATAGAATAGGTCACTCTATTTTAGAGAATTTTTTGAAAAAATAAAAAAAAGTCGATCATCTTTAAAAACAAGTGTTCACTTTGGAAGCGAAAAAAAACGTTTACATCGATAATTGATCATTTTTTTCATATTTTTTAACGAAAGTATGCTTCACAATGACAAAAGTTATATATCGACATTTGTCGATATCTCAATTAGTTCCGGAGTTATCAGCGTTTAAACGTTTCCAAAACTTCCGAAATCGACATTTTTTGGAAAATCATACCTCCTAGAAGAGAAGAGACAAAAATCTAAAAATTGGTGTGGATATTCCTTTCATGGGGTATAATTTTACAAAAAAAAATCAGGTAAATAAACAATGTTCAGGGTCAGGGCTAGGTGAAATGGCGTGGAAAGTCCCCTATACATTATTGTTTTTTATCATTTATTCAAGTACGATATATTTTTCTCATTCAATCTATACATATTGAACCAAAAATGCTCAAATAAGAAATAATTATTGCTACAAATAGGAAATAATAACCAAAGATATTTCGAGTTATGGAAACCTACGAAAAAATTACAATTTCTGTTTTGAATTGCAGGGAGCTTAAAATGTTGCAAAGAACCTTTAATCCTCGAAAATGACGTTTCGCACAAATCCGCACCTAAGAATATCGTCGTAGAGAGAAGAAAAAATAAACCAATTTTTTTACAGCGTCATTGGAAAGTCCCCTTGATGGTGTCCCTAAGGAGAAAACCATTTTTTCTACCCGAGACAATTGCGGGGGGCATAAAAAATACCATAAAGGGCAGCGCTTCGAGTATTTCCCATAAGCTAGTGCGATTTTTTTTATTTGCGGATGATTATAAAAAGAGCGAGAGTTTCTTTTTGCGGGGCCATCGTTTTACGACTATTGACGCAGGGGCGATTGGCAGTCATTAATGGAAGCCCGAGTAGCGATATGAGGGTGACGTGTAGTAGCGGAGCAAAAAAAAATCTCCAAGCCGTTCAGGCACCAACGATGTGCAGTGTGTGGGTGCAATTTTTTTTTAAACAAAAAAAAATGTCAACCATCCACTCGTAGTACTCGAGATTTGCCACAGGTAGAGAAAATCAATGATTTATTCGTTGGAGGTTGGAATTTAGAAAAAAAAAAAGAAACGAGGAGTAACTAGAAAAAAGTAGCAACGTAGAAAACCAGGTCCCTCAGCTCTGTGACAATCGAATCGATTATGGCCCATTCGCCTTCCCCATTGTTCACTCCCATTGTCCGTGGAATTGGTAATAACTTTACGACTACGCTGTGAGTATCCCTCGGGGGCCTAGCAAACGAACGGGGCAACGACGTCTATCGTAAACGGGGAGAGGAGGGAGAACAAAAAAAAAATCTTGAAAAAACGGGGAAAAAAAACAAGAGAAGTAACGTGAAACGAAGAAAGGAAGTAAAATAAGTGTCCGCAGGTAATGAAGCGCAGGAAAACAAAGTTATATTGCGACTGTGAAGCTCTCGACTTGAACTAACGTATTGTTGCTGCCTTTCGATATTATTGGTTGCTTTGGCGAGGCTGGAAAAAACCTAAACCATTACTGTCGTACCAATCAATAAGAGGCATCCAAAAAATATCCAATTGCTTGTTTTTTTTAACCTTATTATATTTGTTTTGGCTTAAGGCGTTAAACGCAGTTGCAAGGCCAAAAAAGTCTTTTTTTCACGAATTTTTTCTAGAAAAGGATTTCATTTGGGCAAAATAAAAAATATTCGGCAGTGTAGTGGCATCTTTTAGTTTTAGATTGGCATTTTTTTCAAAAATATTCATTAACATTGCTCCTGTAGGAAGTCTCCTGGAGGTCCCCGAATAAGTGTCCGGCGGTGAGCAAAGTATCTCCGGTTTGGATTATCTAAAATGAAAAAAAACAAAAAGATTCTTTTAGGGGATAGATGAATGCAAGTATCGATCGAAGGAATAGTCGAAATTTTAATTTTTGACAAATTGTTGGCTCCGGAAAAAAACAATTTCGATTTTCGACCAAATTTTTTTCGTTAAATCGTTGAAAAAAAATAGAAATAATTATCGGAAATCTTATTCCTTCAATCAATACCTGAAGAATATATCTGACGAGGTTGTGCTAAAATTGCAGACCGATCGGTTGAGCCGTTTTCGAGAAATCGTGCTCACCGACTTTGAAAACACCGTTTTGAGAAAAACGCGTTTGGAGTTTCTTCCCTTACAAATATGTGTGTATTTCCGAGAATATTCGCTGGATCAATTCGAAATTTCCAGGGAATATACTCACATATTTGTACATTCCGAAAATGCAATATAAAAAATCGATTTTTTGAAATTTCTAAATGCGTATAACTCGTTAATTTCATCGGTTGCAATTTCGAAGTACGTATTGTTAATAATAATTTTATGAATAGCGAATTATTTTCTCTCTTAAGAAATACTTTATTTCTATTCAGTGACTCGCTTTAAGGGGGTATATACAGTTAAAATTTTCTAAAAATCGATTAAAAAGAAAATCCTAATGTACATATATTTGAGTACACACACAGAAAGTGTCTTGTCAATCCGGCGAATATTGTCGAAGTTGCACGCACATCTGTAATTACATGTCAGACCGTTCGAAAGTGCTTTTGAAACTTTAAACGCGCTTTTCTCAAAACTGTGTTTTTAAAGTCGGCGAGAAAGATTTCTCGGAAACGGCTGAACCGATCAGTATCAAATTTTAACACAATCTTTTCAAGTATATTTTTCAGTAATTAATCGAAGGTTTTTTCTCACTGAAAAATATTTTCCATTTTATAAACAATTTAAGGCCTACATTTGTGTGAACAATCGATTTTTTTGTGAAGCTGCCATTTTGTCAGAAATTATTATTTTGCCTATTCCTTCGATCAATTACAAGATGATCCATTATATTAACGAAATATTTTTGGTTTTTTCATTTTAGATGATCCAGTCCAGAGATATCGTGCTCACCGCAAGACGCCTTTTTTTAGAGGTGCTCCCGGACATCAGCTACAGCAGCTTTCAAAATAATTATTTTGCAAATAAAAAATGTTGAAATACAGATAAAAGTTACCATAATATATGTACAAATGTTTACGTTGATAGATTTAAAGCTCTTCTCAAGAAAAGTTCTTGAAAAATTCGTCTCTTTGGGCCTCCTGACTGTATATAATCCCTTAAGGTAGAACGAGCGCGCGCTCTTGATTTCTATAGATTTTGTTCAAATTTTAACCAGACATTCTGCATATCATTTTGCATGTTTGGGTGAAATTTCAGAACAGTCGACGATTTAGATTGGGAAATAGCGGGTTTTAAAATTGCAACTTTTAACACTGCAGGGTCTGCATCTAAATTTAGACAGAATAATTTTCCCTAAAAAATAATTGTCCCCTATAATAAGAAGATATCGTCATTGAATACATCGTTCCATGTATCCAATGACGCAAGTTTGCATATTTAAAATAATACTGCAACACAAATATTTATTTGGAAGTAATTTTTAATCGAATAAATTTTTTAATTACTTCTGAATTAACCAACACTTTTATTTGTTCATGGAGATAACATAAACAATACAAAATATTAATATTTATACCGTTAATATTTTTTTATGTTAAAAGTTTTTAAATTTAGGAACACGATAATGATTTATTTCTCCAAATATTGAACTATACTGCTCTGCGGTGTTGCCATATGTCTTGTTATCATAAGGAACAAATATTTTTTACGAAGAATTATTCTGTACTTGATGAATGTTTATAGCAAAACTGAATAATAAAGGCAAGCCAAACTTTGTTCACTTTTTCCCTAATTAGTTTGCTATCTGAACGTAATTTTTTTCAAAATCCATAAACACAATAGAATGGTACGACGAATTATGTGACCTCACTTTCGGTCAATGCAGACCCTGCAGTGTTAAGAACTGCAATTTTAAAACCCATTGTCTTCCAATCTAAATAGTCGACTGTTCTGAAATTTCACTCAAACATGCATAACAATATTTTATCACAATATTTTTTTATGATAAAAGTTTTTAACTTTAGGAACACGATAATAATTTTTTTCTCGAAATATTGAACAATACTGTTCTGCGGTGTTGCCATATGTCTTCTTATTGCAGGAATAGTAAAGGCAATCCAAACTTTGTTCACTTTTTCCCTAACGAGTTTGCTATCTAAACATATTTTTTATTGTCAAAACACACATTTTATTTATTCAAATAACGTCATTATTCTATCATAAGATAGAAGAGATGATGCTTGCTTTTGGTATCGCAAAAATATACGGACACACTTTAATTTTGTAGCTCGTTTATTCTAAAAAAAATAGTTCGACCACTCAGATGTTTTAATAAATTAATAATATTTCGTTCGATGTACGCCAGCTGATCATTTTCCATAGAGAAAAGGGAAATCAATCGGTAAATTTGCAGCTTATCAAGCGTTAGTAAGAGTACAGTAGCGGCAGTGTTGGGACAAATTTAATTGCTCGGGTAACTATAGCTTAACAATTAAGTCATTGTTAATCACGACTATAACAATTAACAATGAACCAATTGTTAATCGTGACTTTCCACAATTAGAAACTAATCAATTTTCAATATTTTAAATGTATTTGATTAAAAACTAACAATTAAAACTGATTATTGTATAGGGCGCGGAGTGGCGTCAGGACCAATGTGTAAGTTATTGAAATACGTATGTGCGGTTAACTGTTAGTTTCAATTGGTGCTTTGAACAATAAAAAAAAATTAATCGCAATTGCTTCAATTGCGAGTTGCAATTAACATAGATTAATCCAAATTGCAAAATGCAATTGATAGTGTAATTGCAATTAAATTAAATGCAATGACTTTTTTTAGTCAACTAATGAACTGATGGGAAATTTAATTGATTAAAGCCCAACACTGAGTAGCGGACACCATAAGACGATATACTCATGAGAATAGAATAGATTCTATTCTGCAAAAAGAACGTCCAAAACTCCTTGCTGATCGCGATAAACGTAACATTATCACGAAAATAAGACAAGAGCCGTCATTAAATGCTCCATGAGAAAGATTAAAAAAATCGAAATAAATTGTCTTGTACAAATTGCAAAAAATTTGTGCGTGTTACATGGACTCGGCATATCTTTTTACTTTACTCTAGTTTAAAATTAAAATACCGTTTGATTGTTTTATTTCAGATGACCAAAACCTCCGGAATCATGGCAGCTGTCAATGAACGTTTTTTTTAAATATGAGTGTCTTTCGAACTCGATTCGACGAGAAGTCGATTCAACTCGTTATTTTTATTTGATAAAATTCCGGGGGACTGTACAAATGTTAATAAATATGTGGTAAAAATTCAAAGATAATTTGTTTTAATAGTTCACAAAAAAATCCCAAAAAGCGAGAGAAAAAAATAGCTGTCACATAGGATGACCCCTTTAAATGAAGACGAAAGTGCATCCTGATACAGTTCGCAGAGCTCTGAAGGAAGAAGGTTACGATGGTAAAGTTGCTCGTAAGAAGCCTTATATGAGCGAAAACAATAGAAAGAAAATAATTAGTTTCGCTACGGATTACTTAAATAAAGAAGAGACATGGGGGAACGCCATAATATTTGCCGATGAAAGCAAATTTAACATTGATTGAAGTGATGGACGCAAAATGGTATGGCGTAAAGTGAACGAAGAGTTCAAACTTAAAAATCCAAGACCAACCATGAAACACGGTGGTGGATCTGTGGAGTTGGATTTCATCGAAGGCACATTGGACGAAAACCAATATTTAAACCTTTGGAAAAACGACTTAATAGAAAGACCAACAAATATGAACATTCGTTATCGTATCAAATTTTACCAGGACAATGATCCCAAACCTAATTCGCGTATTGTTCAAAAATATCTGTTGTACAATTGTTCAAAGGTTTTGAACCCTCCACCACAGCCACTAGACTTAAATCGAACAAAAAATCTGTGGAATGGGTTGGATCGTAGCGTACGAAAAGCACCCATCAGATCAAAAGAAGGGTTGAAAATGCGTTTGACAGAAGAATGGTGACGAATATCTTCAGATTATTTGACAAAAATCATTTTGAACATGGCAAAGCGATTGCAACATGTTGTTAAGTAAAAGGGAAATCCAACGAAATATTCGAATTATTCTAATTTAATATATTGTTGATTAATACCTTGTTTAAAAATATTATAAATATTTTTGCGGTAAAAAAACAAGCCCCATTTCTTTTATCTTATGCTATATTAATAATGACGTTAATTCAACGAATAAAACGTACATTTCTGATAATAAGAAGTGTACTCCTTGGTAAAAAAGCATGCATTACTTAACTCGACTATAAGTAAGTGTACAGGGCAATATTTGAAAATCAATGGTGTTCGAATATTAAGGCGGGTCACTATATTTAAATACAATTATTATTATACATGTCTATAATATTTATATGATATGTATTATACACATTAAAATGATACGAATATATGTTTACTATACCTTACACGTACAATGTAAACATTACATGGATGTGCAAAGTTAAAAAATCTATTTACAATAATTGATTCAATTGAAAATTATTGCTACTGTAAAAAAAAACATTTCGAATGGTGTATATATATATATACGTGTGTGTATATATATATATATATATATATATATATATACTTTAAACAACGCACAAGCTCAATTTAAATGATCACAAAAATTTAGCCTCAACTTCTTCAGTATTTCATTATAATGATTATTTTTAGAAAATTCGTTCGCCATACAAAGTAGACGTCTCTCCTTGGACACATAGCAGAGCACGTAGCTCCGAGTCCAAAGCCACTTTCAGTTTGCCCAATGTACATACGCACACCAAGACACTAGCGTACACGCATATAAATATATTTATATACATAATGGTGTACGAGACTGACCGCCGTGGCGGCTTGAGTTGGAAATTCTTTGAGCACTCGGAACTCGGAATCTTTACGATCAGAGCCGATGTACAGACAATATACGCACGCATATATATATATATATATAAATGAGTACACACCTTGCAACGACACGAAATACCTCGGTATTTTTTTCTTGGCACGAGGAGGAGCGGAAAACATCCGCGAAGGGAATTGCTGGACCACGTGTCGAGATGAGCGCGAGAAGAGACGAGAAGAGGTGGAACAAGTTCGTTAGTGTGCATTTCCATCTTGGAGTGAATGAGTGAGTGAGTGAGTGAGTGAGAGAGAGAGAGAGAGAGAGAGAGAGAGAGAGAGAGTCAGACGGAAATAAAAGTGCGTTTACACGTTACAAGAGCAAGTGCAGGTGAGTCAGAATCACATCGCGAGTGGTACGAACATGGGAACGTGGAAAGAGAAAATAAAAAAGGGGTCCGCAGGGCGGCAGTGGAAGAGAGATGCCCGCCTGCCACGAGCCGATGGACGAAGACACACGTCCCATCGCACACGAGACAACATCCACGGGTGAGATGCACCCAGATGCAGTCACCCTTCGTCCCGGAGAGAGCCTCTCGTGCAATCGATTCTGCTCGGGAAGCCACAGACGAAACAAAATGTTCGATAGAAAAAATGCGTCCGCTAAGATTGAGCGTCGCTCCGAGCAGTTTTTGTTTTTGTGGATTTTGTGAAGAACGACAATAGAGATGATTAAAAAAAAAAAAATTTGACAGAATTGAAAAAGTTCAACGGCTAATAGGAAAAAAAACAATTATAAGATTCTGTTATTCTTATAGATCATTTTTACAATTATAAATATTACGGAAAATATTTTATAATTATACACTACGAAAAAATAAAAAAACCCAAAACATTTCTCAGTAGTATTTTTTTTTAAACAGCCGAAAAATGTATTTGAGAAGAGCCATGTGGTGATTCAATTTGGCAATGGCAGTCAATTTTTTTCAATTTACAGTGAGCAAAAAGAATAGAACAAACTTCCGCCAAGTTTAGGGGGGTAAACAATTTTTTTAATCCCCCTTTAGAGGAGCCAGACGTCGTACAATTGCGCCGCAGTAATTCTGTTTCCAAAATACATTCCTTTTTTTACGATGGTCTCCGAATTCCCGAAATAATCCCTCGAGCAACCCGTGTAAAAATAAGGATTGCCGCCGAAGAAAGTAAAAAAAAGGCGGAAAAAAATTGTCACGATTTCGTCGAGTGGCCCGAATCTTTATTCCGGCAATCATGGCAGGCCCAGTTTTTTCTTGGCCTTTTTCTTTCCTCTTCCATCGCAGGGAGACGTTTTATTTGAGCTCGGTCGTGTAGTACGGCGGCGTCATAAATTGTCGAGGAAAAATTCAACAGGTCACGAGCAGCCCTCCACGGGTGACTGGCGCGCATAAAAATTTCGCCCCCCCATCGCCCTCAACCCTCCTTAACGATGGACGCTTTTTTCTTGCACGTTTCTTTTCTCGTAACGGTGTTTATTTTTTTCTTCTCTTTCGTCCTTTTTTTATTTTCGCATCAGTAAAATTCGTGCTGGAAGCACTTTCTTTGTATAGAGAACATTTCTACTCTCTCCCTCACTCTCCCCCCCCCCTCTCTCTCTCTCTCTCTCTCTCTCTCTCTCTCGCGGATACCTTCATTTGCACCTCCGATCTTTTCACAATTTTGAACTAGCGGATCGTAACGAAAGATCTGTACGGTTCACGCATTTTTATGGGGCACGTGCCCCGTGCTCAAAACTGCATAATGTAAAATGGCCTGTTTTCTTTTTTTCCGTTTCTCTCTCTCTCTCTCTCTCTCTCTCTCTCCTTGCTTCTGCCCTTTTTTCTCTTTCCATTTCTTCTCGGAGTTACCGTTTCCGGGCAATAAGAGGAGAAGAAAAATCGGAAATTTGGGTCACGTCGTGAAAACGGTAGAAAAAAAGAAAAAGAAACGAAGAAGGGTTTTCCTTTCCCTCGTTTCGCTCGATCAGCGGGCAACGTTCGAATTTTCATCCAATCAGCCTGACAGTTTTTTTTTCCTTCGCGCCGCATTGTTTACAATGGTCAGAATAAAATATGCCGATTTCGTATCGCGTATATAATAAGTACTACCTACATACGAGGCACGTAGTCCGTATCCGGTCATCTTGGGGGTTTTCACAGTCCCTGAATCTTTCATGAATTTTCAGCGTGCACAACGATCAGGCGAGAGGAAACGAAAAAAATTGTGGAATCAAACAGGACGGAAGCGTGTTGAAAAAATACAAGTCCGAGAGATCTTAAAATGTAGAATGCAGTACAGCTTTTTAAGTAGCTGGCAGCAGTTTCTTGGTATTTTGTATTAATATATATCGATGTGTATACAATACTTATTGTTTGATACAATTTTTTCATAATATTTTATTGGGTTCTAATATTTTGACATTTTTTTCAAATATCCATTACCATATTTTTTGGAGCCACGAAAAAAGGCTATTTTTGCGATTTTTTTTGAGGATTTTACAAAAGATATGAATATAAAAGTTGTTGGGCTTGATAAATAAAGTCTTGAAATAGAATTTAAAAAAAATTTATTTCATTTCTATTCATTTTTACGTACAAAAACTATAGTTCAACGTAACGCCTCAAAAATAGGTGGGCTAGGTAGCTCCATCACAACTCGGCAACGGCTTGTCCGAAACAAAAAAATCAAAGTCCATTAGATTCAGTATGACACCAGCTACAAAATGGCCCTCGGATATCAAGTTGTATAAAAAAAATTGCAGATGAAAAACGAAAAAAGTATTTAAAAACGCGTTTTTTCGCAGTTTTTCGCAAAAAAAAGAGTAAAAATCAAAATCTTAAAACCATCGAGGTCATCTTGTTGCGAATCATGTGCACAATATGTGGTTCAAATTTCAAGAGAATCGGTTTATCAGTTTTAGAGATACGATGGAGCTAGATTTTGAAAACGTTGTTTCGAGAAAAACGCGTTTGAAGTTTATTCTATGATCGGCCGAGCGCGCTATACGCTCAGGTAGACGAAATGAGGTCCTGACGTACAGGTAAAAAAAATACTTAGAGAGCTCGGATTTTCATAAAATTTCGACACCAAATTTCTGAATGTATGTACTTTCGAAAACAGTGAAAAAAAACGATTTTTTGAAATTTTCAAACTGGACTGGTCCCTTAATAAAGGGAATGAAAAATTATAATTTGTATGTAATATTTCTTACCTGACAATTCATATCTTTTCATTTATTTTTACGTCAATATTGTCCTACCATAATTCAAAGGGGGAGACCAAGCCAAAAATAAGAATGATTGCCAGGCTAGAATTTTTCCGACAAAAATGTCAAGAAAAAATTTGCGGTGTGAAAAAAATGAAAGAACGAATCTGAAGGTGCAATTTATATTGATGTTCATGTCGAAGTACGCGTTATATTTTTGTATTAAAATTGAGCAAAAAATTCTACATCGATTTGTACACCTAACTGACACTTCAGACGAGAAAAAAATCGTATAATTGGGCGACTGATTTGGTATGCCATTTTTTCACGGTGCGGAGGTGCAGAGAAGAGAGAGAGAGAGAGAGAGAGAGGGCGAAGAGAAGGCTTTGCCCCAAAGGATCATCGATATCCGCGCAGCCGTATCATCGTCGAATGACGAGGCATCTTCGCATTTGCCTCCGTCTGCGCGGTCTCTCTCTCTCTCACTCTCTCTGATGAGCCACGGGATGCGGAGACGTCGTCTGTCGATTCGAGATTTCGATAGCGAGCGACCCCCGCGCGCGACCCTCTTTACCTCTTTTGAACCGTGGGGCATACTTCGTTCTCAAAATATGCATGCATTTATAGAGGGTGTCCGGACCGTCGTTGGTAGCTTCAGGGCGATCGGTATTTGGAAAAATCGGTAAGCAAAGAAATCGTTACGTTACCTGAAATTAATGAAGGCCTTAGGCCACAGTAACGGGTGTAAAATAATGTGCAATTTTTTATCGTACGAATAAGTGATTCACTCATAAAATTAATTACACATCTATTTAGTATTAATATCAAGCTGTTAGAAAATATTTTTTTTATGTACAAAATGGCCGATAATTCGAACCAGCTTGTGTCCAATTGGCGTGGAAAATAACTTCAACAATATTCACTCGATTTACTTCAAATTTAAAAGTTATGTTCCTAATTGCATTTCGCAGAGAAGTACGTAAGGAATTTCTGATTAATCGAAATCTTTTCATTTTATGAGCAGTTTATGAGCAGTTATGACGACATTTTTCACTGAAAATTCATTTCTTAAGTTCAAATAGCTACAACCTTTGAATGAAACAATATTTTTTACATTCCGTACGTACTTCTCTGGGTATCCTAATATAGATTGATGAGAATTTTAGTTTTTTGTTCTAGGTAAAAAATTGTGGATGCTAAATGTCACGCCGCGGAGCGCCTAAAAAAGATAACAAAATAAAATATTAGTAGTCGGCCATTTTGTACATCGAAAAAAATATATATATTTTCTAATAGCTTGATATTTATACTAAATAGATGTGTGATTAATTTTATTGGTGAATCACTTTTTCATACCAAAAAAAATGGTGAAATTCGCACATGATTTTATACCTGTTACTGTGGCTTAAGGCCTTAAAGTACTTACATAGATTTATAACGAATTTGATGACGATATCATTGAAAATATAGCGGTTGGGGAATTTTCGAAATTATTTTTTTTTTACTCGATGAGTATTGAAAAAAAATCGACAAGTCAAGTCGTTAGGCTGCTTCAACCTCATTACAGTTCGTTTTCAAATTAATTTACCACGTATTTAATTACGATTGAATAAAGATAAAAAATAGTGAAATTTCGATATGTATATTTGAGTTATATTGGGCGAATGGGGCGGGACACCCTGTAGGTAATACACCGAGTGCACACTCTGATTGCGCCACGGATGCGTGACCGATCGACGTACGACGACGCCGCGGGACACGAATTCGTCGATCGTAGCTGCCGATATACCGATCCGCGGGATGAATAACAAACACTTGTATGGCTCCGCGTTTATTAAACTGTTACGCCCGTGTGTGTGTGTGTGTGTGCGTGTGTGTTTGGGAGGTGGGACAACGAGGCACCGAGGCGTAATCAAATAAATATTATTTTGTATATGCGATCGCGTTGCGTGATTTATTATCGGCGTTGCGTCGATCGCGAGAGAAGAGGCCCGCTGGAAGTGCCCGTTGTTGACGAGACGTGACAAGTGTCTTACTTACGCAATTTATCAAACGTATCCTACCATCGCAACGAGATCGGCGACCGGTTCGTGGTTGCCGTTTTTTTTACCGATTTTTTATTTGCGCTCTCAGGCACTGCCGATTTTTGCCGTTTTTTTGCTGTCTCCGGCACTGCCGATTTTGACTGATTTTCAACCGATTTTTGCCGATTTTTTTGCTGTCTCTGGCACTGCCGATTTTCACCGAATTTTGCCGATTTATCGTAAAGGAAGTAGTTTCTTTTAATCTAACTTGGACTATTAAATTAGTGTTTATCGGTAATTCATGATTTTTGGTTTGCCCTCGTTATTTTTGATCAGTAATAGAAATAGCCAGGATTTAAATGGCAGACAATTTCCAGAAATTTTCGTATTGGTGTCTCTGGCACTTGATTGGGAAAAAAATGTTGAAAGCTCTCTTCTCTGCACTGCCGATTTTTGCCGTTTTTTTGCTGTCTCCGGCACTGCCGATTGTGACTGATTTTCAACCGATTTTTGCCGATTTTTTTGCTGTCTCTGGCACTGCCGATTTTGACCGATTTTTGCCGATTTATCGTAAAGGTAGTAGTTTCTTTTTATCTAGCTTGGACTATTAGATTAGTGTTTATCGGTAATTCATGATTTTTCGTTTGCCCTCGTTATTCTTGATCAGTAATAGAAATAGTCAGGATTTAAATGGCAGACAATTTCCAGAAATTCTCGTATGGGTGTCTCTGGCACTTGATTGGGAAAAAAATGTTTAAAAGGTTATGTATCCCTGTGCAGACTACCGATGATAAAAACTAAAAATCCCCAGGCACCGAGAATTTGATCGACTTTCGTTTTTATTAAGGCCCTCGCGATTCGTCAATCTTGTCGTCGGGGGCAAAAACAAATCGCTGATGGACGAGGACAGTGAGTTTTCTGCATAGAGGGTTCGGTGATTACGTTTTTTGGGACTCGTTCATCTCCCCCCCCCCTCTCTTTCTGGGACGTGTCCCGAGGCTCCTCGAGTGCTTGCCACCGTGATAGAGGGTGCACCATCACCTGCTGTGAAAAATGCTCCGCGACATGTCCTCGGGATTGGGTCGAGGCTCCTCGATCCTTCGATCAGCCGCGTCTTCGAGACGGGAGGAGCACAGCAACCTGGTATACAAAATACTCCGATGTTTTTTTTTCGTTTTTTTTTCTCTCTTTTCTTGCCCTCACGTTTCTCGATTCTCACGATCCAGAACTGAAGATTCTCCCTCAATAAGCGTAAGTTTGGCAGAAAATGACGTCGGCGACTTTTTAATATTACGAAAAAAGTGAGTGGAAAACTATATTTAAAAAAAGAAAGTAAAGAAAAATAAAGCGGAACTTATTTTTTTCTTAAATGGAAAAAAATTGCGAATAAATGATCTTTGGAATTCGTTGATTATTACTCGAACTGAGTATTCATTTATTAATGAAATACAGTGATTTTTTTAACTTAGTATATAACAAAATATTTATAAAATAAAAAAAATGGTCTTGCTGCACAAAATCGTAAATAAGAGAAAGAGAGAGAGGGAGAGAGAGAGAGGGAGAGAGAGAGCGAGTGAGGGGGAGAGTGACGAAGAAGAAAAGGATACTCCACCTCTTCGGTTAGGGGGCCGAGAAAAAAAAAAACATTTAAAAAAGGAGTCGAGAGGACGAACGGTTTGGATTTTGGTCGAGGCTGCCCGGAGTCCCTGGAGATTCGCCCGCATTGTTGGGATCCTCGGTGATATTTTATTGGGTTTATGATGTCATTAATCTGATCGCAGGGTGATCCGCCCACTATGTGGCCGAGTTCGTGTCGCATGTCCTCGTTTCTCTCTCTCTCTTTTTGGGGGCCATGGAACGGTACCTTCCATTTCGTCCTGGTCTTGGTGTTACTCGAATTTTTTACTCTTTCATTTATGCTCTGACTGCATTTCTCTCTCTCTCTCTCTCTCTCTCTCTCTCTCTCTCTCTCTCCCTCTCTCGCACCCCCCTCTTTTTCTCTACCTGCCTCGTCATTGTAGAATTCGAGCACGGGGTACGAATTCCAAGCTGTGACGTGAGTAACCGATGGAACATCCAAAATATCGTTGCCTCGAGAATTTTTTTACGACCACCACATCCGCCGTGTCACACATAGGAGCCTGAATTAGATTTTTTTCAAAGGTGTTCTTTTTAATCGGAAATAAAAGATACTGCGCTAATGCGGGGGCAACAATTTTGTTTTTTTTTGCAAACATTTTATTTTATTAATTGGGAACTTTGGGATTTTTATAAAATAACTGTGAAGAAATGAAACGAATATGACGAAAATATGAAAAATATAGACACGTCAAGGAAATATTATATTTTATAACGAACAAAAAAAATATGCAATAACCGGTGAAAAATCAATAAAACATTGAATACAAAAATAATATGAATAATATAGTATTTTAACAAATAACACGAAATTAATAGATTAATCAAAATAACGTAATATAAATAATGAATAAAAATAATACAATATTCTCTCGATTTGCCCACTTTGGCCAATCGTTTTTTCCACACGAAATACAAAAAAATCAGTAATCTCCGTTACAATCAGCAAAAGGGACAATATTTCGTTAGCGCGTTTATTTTGCCCGAAGGTCCCTCGCGCAGTCTCGAAACGAAATGCACGGCGAATTCTATCTCGCGCACCTCGGTGGAACCGTTTGACCCCTCGACAATGATGGAAATTAAGATAGGAATCGACACCCGGTCTTTCCGTTCGGGAGAAAAAAAGAAGGAAAAGATCGGGAGATGGAAAAAATATCGAATCTTTGTGGTCGTGCTTGTTGTCAAAGGGAAATATCCTTCCATCTGCGAGACACGAGCTCGAAGGATCGAAATAAACGAGCGCTTGAGATAAATCATCGGATAAATTATCGAAAGCATCTGCAAAGCGGGAAGCTGTGAATTATTATCATTGTTATTTATCGTAAACACGGTAATGCGAGAATTCTCGTCCGGCAGCCCGAGAGTTTTTCCACTTCCTGTACGCGCAACGTTGAAAAACAAATTGATGTTTACGCGAGATAGAGAGAAGGGCGAGCGGTCTCGTCAATGTGCGATCAAATTCTTCGCCTTCATTTCTTTCAACCCTGCTTCCGGTACTCGAGGAATCTTTCTTTCTTCAATCCTTTGCACAATATCTTTCGCGGTTTCGATTTTCTGCCGAGAAGGCGTCGCCTATGAGATGGAAAAAAATCGAGAAACTTCCAAGATTCCTTTTTACTGCGGGGAGAGGGAGAGACGCGAAGAAGTATGCAAGGGCCAAGAAAAGAGCCGCTGTGAAATGTTGACTTAGGCGCTCGAGCACCCCAAGGGATATAATAAAAAAAGACAGCCTCGAAATTCGTGGCCGACTGAAATTTTAACGGAATTTTTAACGGGGATGAAATTTCGTTTTTTTTTCTTTCTTTTCGCCGAGTTGGCCCTTTCGCCGACGAGCCACCGAAGGAAAATACACCCCCGGACTGCTGTTTACCTTAGGTAGGTAAATAGGTGTATACATATAGCGCGCAGGGAGGAACGCCCGTGAGGACGTTTCTCTTCGTCTTTTCGCGCCTCTGCTTTCCTTCTGCCGTATAATTCATTCAAATTTCTTTTCGCCCTTTTTTGTTTCTCGGCATTTCTCGAACGCTGGGTAAGCAAGGATTTCGAGGACGGCGAATAACGGCAAGCTTCTTGACGACATTCGATTGAAATTTCTCCGGAAGATTCCATCTCTCTCTCTCTCTGTTAATGTCGCTCCGTCCGCGGATGTTCGTGGACGAATTAATCGTCCTTAGGGCGAGGACCGTGGGCATGCAGAGGGCAAGTATGAAGGAAGGAGTAGGAGGTAGCAACAGTTTCGCGGGGCCAAAGAGCAATCCTGCGCTCGGCGATATGGCGCCTGTTCTAAATTCAAAACAAGGTGCTACTTAGCATATACATAGGTGAATCATGGATGATGGTCGAATGCAGAGAGAGAGGGGGGAGAGAGAGAGAGAGAGAGAGAGAGAGATAGAGAGAGAGAGAGAGAGAGAATGGATACGAGCTATGATATTCGCAATTCAAATGGTACACTTCTATTACCATTTTAATTCAAGAGCACCTCCTGCGAGTAATAAATAAAGTGCACCTCTGCGTTCTCTTTCGTACTGCCACTGTCTGATTTTTGTTTTTCGTTCGTACATGCCCAAGTACAGATACAGGGTGTCCCATGAAAAAAAAACGATAAAAATAAATCGACAAGATGTAATTGTGCAAAAAAGTGTATCTTAGAAAACTTTTACGGTTTGGGGGCGACATCCAATGATGATACAAAATATTTATTTGGTCAATACGTCCGGGAGATACATCGTTAACTTTGAATTTGTAAATGGCAAGTCATATTTTTTATTTTTAGATAAATAGTTGATTCAACAATCAAGAAAGTTATGGCGGTTTAATGTTTTTGGAAGGATCCCCTGTTACACACAGGGGCGAATTTAGAGAGGCGTATTCGACTCTGTGTCGAGCAATAGAGGCATGTAATTCCATATGAAATTGACAGTTACCGTGGTAGCTCGTAGACGCGTTGACAAAAAAATAATTTGTATTGCCATCGGATGTGCCCATTAAAGCCATAAAACTTTTGTAGGAAACACTTTGTTGTCCGACTTCATATTTTTGAATTATTTTAACGCTTTTATTAAATGGTGTACCAGGCATGTATATATTTTTTGGTTTCCTCCAGTAAAAATGTCAGTGAGTGATAAAAAAGAAAATTCTCGCGCAAAGTGATGGTCTCATCGCCCATTGTCACCTCAACCTAAAAAGGTGGTGTGAGCGATTTTTCCTTAGGTTTGGCTTACAATCATTATTTTTGAGGTGTAAATACAAAGCAAAATTCAAAGTGAAAATTAGGGATATACCTTCAAATGGTTTGCTCTCTCCGGTCATAGTATCCGTATATAGATATATAAATATCGCGTCTCAAAATGACGTGATATTTTCAATTGCGCGCCATTTTTTTGTGGTGGACATAGTGTACTAATCTTTGACGACTAGCATCAGGAAGTATTGACGTTTAGTCATGAAGAATGGCACGATCAAGCAACGCATAGAAATTGTTGAAATGCACAAAAACAATGCAGTTATTGCAGACGAAGTTTCATGGTCGCATTATCTCGGGCCGCGGCGATATGAATTGGCCACCAAGATCATGCGATCTGACGCCATTGGACTTCTTTCTTTGGAGTCTTCTGAAAGAAACAGTATATGCTAATGATCCACAGACCACTCCGGAGCTCAAGGAAGCAATTGGACGCACCATAAAAGAAATTAGTCCGCAATTATACCAAAACGTATTGAAAATTTCGTCAAAGAGTGAACGTTGGAAAAACAGGGACGAGGCGGCCATTTATCAGTTATTGTCTTCCACACATAACTTCCATGTTTGTACCATATATTAAAATAAACACATTCGTACTTCGCAAACAAATAATACTTTTTTTCGATCAATTAAAATTTCAGGTCATTTTGAGACACCCCATATACATTTAATGACGTTGAATAAGTTCTCGCTGTTTCCAAACAGATGGCGTTACCAGCACTACGTGCGTGTATTTTAAGATGATAACGTGAGTAAATGATGATGATAGTAAAGAAGTACTAAAAGCAGGCTTGAAATTCAGTGTGTATCATTTCACCGAAGTGTCAACAACTTTTTCTTTCGTGGTGTTAAACGTGTCAAATTTCGTGCTAAAAAAAGTATTTTCAGGGAATTCTATTGCACTACTTTATTTTAAAAAAATCTGCAGCTAAAGCAGACTGAATTCTCGTTGAGACTTACGGCGACCATGCTCTGTTGGATACAACATGCTGAGATTGGTTTAGACGCTTCGGAAATAATGATTTTAGTGTGTTGAATTTGAGGCATTACTTCATGAAGACTCATGTCCCCCATGGAAATTTATATACGCGAAAATATCCTGCAAATTTATTTTATTAATAATTGTAATATATGTGAAATGTATGCCATATATTGAAAATATATGTTGCATATATGTGCCAAATTCTAATTTTCGTAACGTTTTTATATATGAGATGTATATGCGTGGTATTACTGTATATCAATGTATCATTTATCAATGATATATGTAGCATTTACCCTGCATATATACCACTTATTTTAGCATATATGTTGGATACCCACTGGGTACATACCACATATATGTATATATGCTACGCATATCTGTATATAGTGTTTATATGTAATAGCGAACTTTAACTGCAAGTTAAGTTTTTTTAAGTTTAAGTTTTAAGTTTTATTAAGTTTAACTGCAATAGTGTTTATACACAGCATATATTTTTTGTCAGGAATATGTATCAAAAATGTATGCGTCATACATGTCGCATAAATTACACATACATGAGTCATATATGACGCATACATTTTTGATATATTCTTCTAACAAAAAAATAGATTGAAAATATTTCGAAAATATATGCGTCGTATATGCCTCATATATGCATCATATATAGGGTTTATACGTAGCATATATTTTTTTGGTTGAAAAAATATATCGAAAATATATGTGTCATATATGCGTCATATATTTGGTGCATATATACTGAATATATACGTATTATTCTATTTTTCGTCACTATATATGCGACCGATATATATATATATATATATATATATATATATATATATATATATGTGGCATAAATTTTCTGCATATATTTTACATACATAAATTCCCATGGGGGGTCACACGCTAACTAAACTTTTAGAATCATTAGGAGTCGATCACACAATAGTTTTCAAACGCTGGAAAGCATTAGGAATGATTTTTTAAAATAAAGCATTCATTTTCACGAAAAAACAGCGAGAACTTTTTCAACATATCAATATATATATATATATATATATACAGGGTGAGGTACATAAAGTGTTACAGAGCAATAGCACCCAAACTATTGATCATATCCAAAAATGTTTTAGACAAAAGTTTCAGTGTTCGCGAAGGTCATCATACTCGACCACCATATTTTTTTTATCGGTGAACGCGCTGAAGCTACGTAAAGGTCAACTCCACTTTTTTAAATGAAATGGTACATTTTTTTCAACAATTTTGTGAAGCACCTCAAGCCGCATAAAAACATTAGGCGGTCAAAGTCGTTCAAGGTCATTCGAGGACGAGACGTAAGTATGTCTCGTCTTGCCAATGGCCAACCTACCTACCTAGTTTAACTGTATCAAATTGTTTGTCAAACTGTATCATATAATTTGATATATTAATACGACTGCGGCGTTGACAAAAGGCAGTTCGTATGGACGTGACTATTGAAAACTTAAGGGGTCGTCTCACTTTAGACGCTAAAAAGGCTATTTTCATGTTTTTTATAGGTTTATATTATAGATGTTGATGTAAAAGCTGTTCCACTTAACAAAATACACTTTCGAAATACATTGAAAAAAAAAATTCCATGTATTTATGTAACCCTAACTTTGAACGCGTTTATCTCGAAATAACGTTTTTCGACGACTTGTTGATAAAATCTTCGAAACTACTGAACCGATCCTTATGAAATTTCAACCACATGTTCTTAACAATAATAGCTGTAGCGCATATTAAGGATTTTTTATATGTTGATATTTACTAATTTTTTTGCCAAAACGGTGAAAAAAACGTTTTTTTTTTGTTTTTTCGAAAAATGTCCACCATTTTGTTATTTTTGCATATGTCAAAAATCGTATGATATGCGCTATAGCCATTAAGGTACTGAATTTAAAACCGGTTGATTTTTTTGTTTCAGATGATCCATCTCCGAGATTTCATTAACAGCGCAGACCTACTATTTTCGTCTATAAATAGCGACTTGAATAAATAATTTTTTTTAAATGTATTTCGACAGTGTATTTATTAAGTGAAACAACTTTTACATTAATATTTATGAGATAAACCTATCAAAAGTATTCATGAAAATAGCCTTTTTTAGCGTCTAAAGTGAGAAGATCCCTAAAACTAGTGGGGCTTGATAACTTAAAACTAGTAAAATAAATTTAATGTGTAATGTGGTATTAGATTTCTATTGATGTGACACGTTTTTTTTTCTTTTTATTACTAGGATAAATACCTACCTACATAGGTTCCTTTTTGTTTGTTTCAGATTCTAAAGGTGGTTAGAAGGTACGAGGAAAAAAACCAATGGAAGAGAGTGGAAGGCAGTATGAAGGAGGCTGTGAATGACGTGTTAGAGCGAAAGATGGGCTATCGCAAAGCTGCAATATTTTACAATATTCCATATAACTATATACGTGAGAGAGACATGTTGGAGCTATAAGAAAGGGTGAAATGAAACTAGTAGGGCCTTTGGGTCCTATTCAACCGGTGTTTCAGCCGGAGGAAGAAGAAGAACTAACAAATTATTTCAAAGATATGGAAGCAAGATTGTTCGCACTCAATAATACAGAACTTAGACGATTGGCTTTTCAAACTGCTGGTATTGAGAACGAAACCATTTTTGTATGCGGAGGATGACAATAATTCTTGTCCCATCATGCCCCCAGCGCTGTTCCATCTTCCCCCGCATATGAGGCGAGAAGGGAAAAATAAAGGTTTAATTTCAAATATATATTTTACGTTGACAAACAGAAGGACTTTTTTTGTTTTTCAAATTTGAGACTTAATCTATTTTGATTAATTTAAATGAAGAATCAAAGTTGAATGATTCATAAGTATTGTTTTATTTCTCATCTTGCCCTACTTCCCCTATATACTATAAGTAAACTGTATATATTTATATATATGCATACATACATAAATAAAATATTATATTATAGAGATTAATATGTTCGTTTTTATTTTCCTTTTTTTCATTCAAACATATATTTTTTTATTTTCGATTTCGTGAGTTCCGACGTGTACCCTTGCGGGTTTTCACGTATTACCCTTTCCTATCGAACCCTATCTATCACTCCCTGCCCGCAGTTTACTAATCTAACCTAAGTTCCGTTGCGTCGACGACCGTTTTAAGCTACACTATATTATATTTGCCAAGGGTACGGGGAACCTGTGGAAACACCATACTGGCGTAGACGGCCCCATATTCTTCTGATTCCCTGGTGCACAGACGTTTTACTCAAGTATCTACACCCAAGGTCTCAGAAATTTCGGGCTTCCGCTCACTGGTGGATGCGCCAGCTGGTGCACGGCTAAGCGGTCACCGCTCCGAGTTTTGGCCGCGCATAGCACTGCTTAAGGGGTTAGGCCACAGTAACGGGTATAAAATCATTTGCGGATTTAACTATTTTTTTCGTATGAAAAAGTGATTCACTCATAGAATTAATTACACATCTATTTAGTATGAATATCAAGCTGTTGGAAAAAATATATATATTTTTTGGATGTACATAATGGCCGACTACTCGAAAATTCTCGAAAGAGCTTTTTTCCAATTGGCGTGACAAATAACTTCGACAATTTTCACTCGATTTACTTCAAATTTCAAATTCATGTTCCTAATTGCATTTCGAGAAGTACGTACGGAATTTCTTATTAATCGAAAACTTTTCATTTTATGAGCAGTTTATGAGCAGTTATAACGAAATTTTTCACTGAAAATTCATTTCTTAAGTTCAAATACCTACAATTTTTTGACTAAAACAATATTTTTTTAATTCCGTACGTACTTCTCTAGGTATTCTAATGTAGATTGACGAGTATTTTTGTTTTTTGTTCTTATATTTTGTTTTATTCTTATGGTAAAACATTGTGGATGCTCAATGTCACGCCGCGGAGCGCCTAAAAAAAGATGACAAAAGAAAAGATTAGTAGTAGGCCATTTCGTACATCGAAAAAAAATATATATATATATTTTTTCACAGCTTGATATTCATATTAAATAGATGTGTAATTAATTTTATGAGTGAATCACTTTTTCATACGACAAAAAATGTTAAATTAATGCACTTGAAAAAAATGTTAAAATGCACATGATTTTATACCCGTTACTGCGGCCTAAGGCCTTAACTCGATGTACCGCCGGAACCGAACCCCGACCCCCTATGCACCAGTGTCGGTGTACATAAATTAATATCAAATTATATATTTAAAAAAAAAGTGAGAGATATACCTTCAAATGGTTTGCGACCTCCGATCAAAATTATGTTATGGGGCTCACTAACATATATATATATATATATATATATATATATATATATATATATATATATATATATATATATATATATATATATATATATATACATATATATATATATACATACATGAGTGTGTGCGTCAGTCTGGAATGCATCTTAGAAGCAGAAAAAGTTATGCCGCACATCAGTAATGCCTGTGATTCGCGCACGGTTTTATATGTCTTCGATCCCTCCCCGCTATATTGCATACGTACTAATCTACTCGCTATCTCTCACTCCAAGTGTTTTTCCAAGAGGTCTCGACCTCGACCGCCACAACTAAAAACGATGAAAGCAACATTTTTTCGTTTTTCCTTTTCTCTCTTTTTCCATCAGAATTTTACCATAAAAATAAGCACTCAAGATTCCATAGGAATCTTGGAAATTCACCTCGAGCGCGTCTACTCCGGGCCGGCGGGGGGGGGGGGGGTGGCGAACGTCGAGCGTAAGGATCACCTAAGGCCAAATCCTTACGCGCTGCTCACTGCAAGTACCACACACATGTTTTATTTATCTATTTCCGTTTTTCGAGAAAATTCTCATATTCATGTCGCGATCGAACGACGAGGCGAACGATCGACAGCTGTCTATAAATTATAATAGGTAATCGATAATGAGGAAATACGCACGTGCGTTGCCGATAAAATATTTTTAATCGTTATCGCGTTATGTTAATTCGATCTGTCGATTTGCTGTATCGAGTTTTTGATTCTATTTTTAGATGATTTTTATCGTGAGCTTATTAAATAATTTAATTGTATTGCTATTTATATATATATATATATATATATATATATATATATATATATATATATATATATATATATATATATATATATATATATATATATATATATATATATATATATATATATATATATATATAGGTAATTCTTTAGATAAGTGACTTTTCCGAAAAATGAGAACAGCGTTTTTTTATGTTGCTATTTTCTCATTTATTGGGTTATAAGTTTTGATATTCAGCCGGGGGAAGCAGAAATTCACCCCCACCCCCCCCCCCCATTAAAAATTATAGGGTTTTGAAGTTCGCGGAAACACGGGGTAAAGAAAGGCATTTTTGAAAATTTCGACGCCCATGATGGGTTTGTTTGAATTTTTTTTTAATTCGAAATTATTTTTAACGATTTTTTGCTCGTAGAACAATTGTTAATGAAAAATTTCAGTTTCCCTCGACTGAATATCATCACTTATGACCGAATAAATGAGAAAATATTTAAAAAATAGGAAAAATCACTTATCTAAAAAATTACCTTGATTTATAATCAATTTTTTCAACATATCCGAAGAAAAAAACATTTTTTGCATATGCAAAATATGGATAAGGTTCCGACCCCCCCCCCCCCCCCCTCCCCCCGATTGAGCTGAAATTTTGCACAAACCTTCCTTTCAATATTTTAAGACAACCCCTAAAGGGATTTTCGGCGACTTGCAATAGTTTTCGAGATATTGAGATAAATCAAATAAAAGAAATTCGTCCAAAATTAAAAAATTAGAAATTGATGAAAAATATCAATTCGAAATCAAATACATTATTGATAAATGAATAATATTAAATCCTAATATATGCATTATCAACACTATGGCAAATTATTTTCAACAACAAACGGTTAAATATATTAATAATAATATCAAGTTGAATTACTCACAGTCAAGCATTACTGATTATTTGACAATCAAATACTTTATTCGATAAAAAATAAAATCAAGTGGCAAGAACGCCATAGATGTGTATTTACGAAAAAAAGATCGGTGAATTTCCGTGTGGGAATAAACCGTTAGAATACAGCTGTCTTCTCTGCCCGGGTGATACCTCTCTATTTAGTCGCATTTAACGCGGCTGGACACATACATACATATGTGTACACGTTACGAGTTGTAGAAAAAAAAACGTTTCGTGTAGGATAATAGCGACGTGTTCGGGTACGTATATTTGATCTCTCGTGATTCGGGGATTACTCTCGCTAATGGGCGGAAGTTGGGGCAACGGGGACACCGCGACGACCCTCGAGTTTCCGCCAAAGCGGCGTGACTAATCTTCCTCGGGGTATGTTTCACCCTCGAGAAAGAGGAAAATGAAAACGAGACAGATTCCATTCTGAAGGAAATTGCATATACATATATTGAGCTTGACATGACATTTTTTTTATAAGGTTGTACAAAAGGCACATATGTTGGCAATTAAAAAAAAAATAGGTAAATTGAGAAAAAAATCGTGCTAAATTGTTGAAAAAAGCACGTACTTGAATTATTTTTTAGTCGGAAGACGTCGCTGAGGTTGGAAAGCGAAAATAACGTGAAGGGCGGGAGGCGGGTAGGTCGATATTGTCACCGACGCAGTTGGCGATGGACACCTGGTGGCGAATAACCCCTTTAGCCACGCTGGGATTTGGTGGCGGGAGCCAAACTGACTCGTTGCCCCGAATTTATGTCTCCCGTCGGATTATAGGACCCTTCTTCGGCTCTTCTACCCCCTCTCGCTCTTTCTTTTTCTCTCTTTCTCCGTCGATCCTTTCTCATTGTCAGACAAGACGATTCCCATTGTCGTAGCTTCCGTGTTTACACGGTTACGCGTAACGTGATCGACCCGGGCTCGCCCCCTCTCCTCCTTTGGCCCTTCCTCGCCCTTCCTCCTTCGGCCCTTTCTCGTCGGTGCGGAAACGTCGCGAAATGGCGGTCCGCGCGGTCACGTGGGGCGGCGGCCGCCATTTCGCGACGTTTGACGTCGCGCATGCGTACAAGCGCATTCAAAATGGCGGCACGCAACATTTCAAAATGGAAAAATCGCTTAATCCGGGACTTTATGATTGTGAAAAATGGAAATGAAACACTCGCGTATTGCACAACGTTATAGAAGTCTTTGTATGGCAATGCGCGTGTGTTCGACGCACGAGCTTCCTCATCTCGATGTATCGCGCACACTGCGCGTATATAAACGAAATCACGGAGAAGACAGGTGACAGATGCGAGAGTCGTTTAGGCATCGACCTTCCTTCACGTGGGAATTCTCACACCTAACATATGTGCATACACATACAGGTAGCGGATCTATTATCATTATTGCTGGCATCATTATAATCGACAGAACAAATATTATCACATCATACAGGCACGCACATAAAATAAATGATAATTTTATGTATACTTAAATATTCATGATACATAGAATAAAATAAGTATATTATTACGGTCGTGTTTTATTTATTCAATTATTATTATTATTAGAAGCAATGTAGAATTGAATATGTCGAATACATATGATACAGTAAATACACAACTGAATAGCTCTTTTATAATTTCAACAAAATATACAAAAGTTGTTACCGATACTGGTGGTTATGGGCGGCGAACTTTCTAGCTCAAAATCTACTGCACTGATCCTTTTGAAATTTTACACACCTTTTTTACACATAGATTACGAGCTAACGCTGTCAAGTTGTTTAAATTTCTTATCATTTTAATTTATTTTACAATAGCAAAATTTCCGATTTTTCAAATAAAAGATCCGTATTTTGTGTAAGTGTAACCAAAAATGAAAAAATCAATAAAAATAACCGACAGTGTAACCTTAAGGAACTCATCAACATGAAATATTTTGGGTTTTTTTTTATTTCAGATGGCCCAGTGATGAGTTATGCGGTTCGCCGCAAAGTAACTTTTTTTTTCGGCGTCAGCGAAGATTTGCTGTCGATGGCTCATTTCTGCATAGCTATTAATGAAAATTTTACAGAATATTCTTCGAATGTCCTGTTATTATATACTAATTACATAAATACATATATATCAACTGCGTCGACAAAAAAAAATTATCGTAAATATGCTTTTTTTAGCGAATTAACCTTACCCCCCCCCCCCTAAAGTCTGTGCACTAGTGAATAAAAAGAATATGGGGCCGTCTATACTGGTACGGTTCTTCCAGTCTCCCCGTACCCTCGACAAATGCATTATAGTAGAGCCTAAGACGGCTGTGGACGCAACGGAAGTTAGGTTAGATTAGCGAAGTGCGGGTAGGGAATGATAGGAAAGGATTCAATTGGGAAGTGCAATACGTAAAAACTCACATGGGTATACATTGAAACTCAGGAATTAATGAATTATACGAAAATTGTTTTTTATTTTAGTGATCGACATATATAATGAAAGGTATTTTTATTGTACCTGCAATGTAATTAATAAATGTGTTACTATAATAATAATAATAATACTAATAATAAAAAAGATATAGATAAATATGACTTTACGAATGTAGCTGTAATAATATTACAAGGAGACCTTATTTACTTATTTGTTTCGGTTATTATAGTTATAAATTAATGTATAATTGAATATCTGGAATACACATAATATAATGCATGTACATAATTCAATAGCGTTCTTGTAATTAAAAAAGTATATGTAAATAAAAATTATTTTTATCATACATATTGGCATATATCGGGTGTTCTATTTTAATCTTACACCTGATGTATCTCTGAAAATACTGCTCCGGTCAAGTATTGAGAACAGTGAATCTTTTGGGATTCAAGAGGATGTTAAAAAAAATGTCCAATATTCAATATGGTGATGTTAAGATGGCCGACATGTTTGAAAAAATGGAAACATAACTTCTTCTTCACTACAAAATTTGCCAGGCCAAAGCTATCAACTGTCGTAGGATTTTTTTTTTATAATGTCCATAATTTCTAGGTTACAACACGATTTTTGATGATTTTAGAAAATAAGCTATCTAGGATGTTCCCCGGGGAGGTAAAATCTTTTACATTCCAAGTTCACTTGTGAGTTTGTTTGAGATTGAGTTTTTTTGGGTTATTAAATTTTGCGGTGAAAAGAAAGTTGTTTCCATTTTTTTTAAACATGTCAGCTATCTTAACGTCGCCATTTTGAATGTTGGAGAAACTTTCTAAGCGTCCCTCTTTGAATCCTAAAAGTTTCACTATACCCGATACTTCATCGGAGCAGCATTTTTCGAGATAAATCAGGTGTGAGATTAAAAGGCGACAACCCGGTATAATAAAAAATATTTTTGTTAAATATGCAATGTAATCAGTAAATGTATTACTATGATAATAATAAAAATAACGAATAAATAAATAAAATGTGATCGTAACAACTTTACAGTCACGTTTTATTGATTTATTTTTTGATTCTCGTTATTATTATATTGTAAGCACAAATAAGTGTCCGTCGTATGACAAAAGATGGCCCCACCAAGGGGTTATGGTTGAAATAGACAGATGTAAAATGTCATATTGTAAGGTTGGACATCTGGCAAGACCATAACCTTGAAATATTAGAAATTTTTTATCAGCATCACATAATTTTTTTGTGCGAAATTGTCGAGTTTTGAGCCGAATAAGCGTCATTTGCAGAAACTCTTGCGTTTGGCGCGAATTTCCCTCCAATAATGCTTCCAATTTCGCGCCTTCGTTTCGGCCTTTCGCTACGTTCTTTATCTTCGACGTCAAACTCACTGTTCTTAAAGTTTTGAAAACACTCACGACAACTTCTCTCACTTAAGGGGTGAGATGCAGTCAGAGTTTTCAAAAAATCGATTTTTTTTCTTCATTTTCTTGAAGTGCGTTTCGAAAATATTCCCTGAAAATTTCAGTACAAACGCGCAAACGATAATACCCGGGAAAGCAGAATGCTTCGAAGACATCAACAAATTGATACGTTGCAAGCTTCCACATCGGCAGAAGCCCTATTGTATGAGCCAGGAATTGATGAGTCGATATAAGTATTTTTTTAATTAGTATTTCTATATATAAATAAAGTGTAAAATCGAAAAATTCTTTCAAACATTTCCAAAATATTGTTACTAAAAAATTATGAACTTTAGCAAAATTTTATGAATGACACTTTCGTATTAAAATTGCCCAAAATGTTTAAAAAATAATTCATACCGAAGAACTTTCATTTTTTGAAAAATTGTTTTGAAAATTGGGTATAAACAATTGAATGCTCGACTTTTCGGCAAAAAATTGTGTTATTCGGATTCAGCGGATCAAAATACATAAAAAAAGTTTAGCTTCATCCATCGAGCTCAAATTTTTACGAACGTATAATACCGTATCCACATCAAAAAACTTTGAACGCGTTTTTCTCGAAACTATGTTTTTCAAGTTGGTGACCACCATAATTAAAAAACCACTCGATGGATTTTGATGAAATATTGATAGCATTAAAAACTAGTCCCTATTCGAAGGATTTTCATTTTTGTTGAAAATATATATTTTTTTTGACAATAAAGGAGCGATTTTTTGGTCGAAATTCGAAAGTTATCTGTCAGAAGCCGCCGTTTTGTTAATTTTTGAAAAAAGAAAACTTCGATTAAGGACTAGATTTATTATTAAACTAATGATTTTTCTTCGATTTTTTTATTTCAAATGATCCAGTAAAATTTTATGCTGGTCACCGCAAAGCACTACATGCCGAAGGGGGTCCAGAGATGGCGACATTTTTATACATAATCAATATTTTTCTTTAAAAATTTCTACAAGTCAAGTTGAAATATAACATAAAAAGTCTGCGTAACCACTTTTGTAAAACAAACTTAATTACTATTAAAACAAATTATTGAAATTTCTCGTTTTTTCACGCCTCTGACTGCATCTCACCCCTTAAAGCAGCTTCACCATATGCTTGTACAAGCAATCGATGCGCCTCAGCTGCAGATTTCTTCAAATTAAAGAAGTAAAGAATAGTTATGAAGTTCCCGCAAATAATGCTTATTCGTCTCAAAACTCGACATTTTCGCACAAAAATAATTATGTGATGCTGATACGAAATCGCTAATATTTCAAGGTTATGGTCTTGCCAGATGTCCAACTTTACGATATGACGTTTAACATCTGACAATTTCAACCATGACCTCCTGGTGGGGCCATCTTTTGTCAAACGGCGGAGACTTTTTTGTACTCCCAATAGTTATAAATCAATGTACAATTGAATATCTGTGATACACACAATACAATGAATATGCATAACTTGATAGCACCCTTATAGTTTTAATAAAATATATCAAAAGTGTTTTTTATGTTTATGTATATGATTAAAAATATATGTATTATATACACAAACGTTTCTTATACAATATGACAGATGTGTATAGACTTCTATTTCATGTACGTGTAATTTAATATAATTATATTGACCCACAATTGTATAGATTTATAGTTAAAACGTCAGGTTTTTTAGAAATACTCCGATGTATACATAAACTAATGATATTACATTATATGCTATTACATTATATGGATAAATGTACTAGTATTTTTCTTTTTATTTATGCAACGACATATATTTATACATGGGTATATATATATGTAATAACACGTGCGTACACACGTGTACAAAAGCGTTGAGGAGTGAAAAAAAGAAAGGATGAAGAAAAAAAGGCGCGGCGTTATATTCTCGCGGGGCTCTCGCGATGACAGACGAATATCGATAATGGGATTTGATGACGGGACACGTCACGATGGATTCCCGCGTAATTTGTCGTGTCGGTCAAGCGAGAGATGCGTCTTGGAGATAGATCTTTTCCGTACGATTCACGAGCCGGGGCGCACACTGGGAACAGAGCCAAGAGAGCTTATATATATTTATGTAATGGGATCTCTCGATTTGGTGAACACGGGTGTCAATCTTGCTGCCCCGGGACGAAGGACGGATTAGAGAAGGGCCGGCGGGGGGGGGGGGCAAACTTGGGACATCCGATTCGTGTCTTCACTTTGCACACAATTTCGTTCGAGCTCTCTTGCGTCTCGATTTCCCAATGCCTGAATAACGTTAACTAGCAATAAACACCATTATATGAAGATAATAACAATGAAATAGTAGAAGGAGAATGAAAATAATAATAAATGTTATTGGACAGACAAGACATAATCATAAGTATAAATATAAGTTAAAAAATTAATACACATAAATTTGGACAAAATATAATTCGCATATCTGTATATTCAATAAATTAAATAAATGTATCGCTTCTGTTATTTTGCGCCAATTATCATTGTTATCGTTATTACGTTATACATGTTACAATATACATATTTGATAAATTATAATTTTCTATGGAATTTATATAACATTCGGTATGCTAAATAAAAAATCATCTCTATTATATATAAATGGGGCATTCCATACCAATTCGTCCTGGGTCTGACCCTTGACCCCTCAAATCTGGTTGCCGATTTTTCCTATCATTACTCTCACTCTATCAAGCAATTACAATTTTTTTCAGATTTTTCAAAATAAAGCGCGTCATGAATTTTTGAAAATTTTTTTTTGAACACCTCGATGGCCGTAATCGAAAAATCTGAAAAAAATCCCAAAAATACAGTGTCAGGTATAAAAAATTTTGGTGTAAAATTCATAATGTCTGGGCTTTTGCTTCAACCCGTTTTTTAGCTTTTTGAGCAAAAGAAATGAAAAACATAAGAAGCAGAGGTCAATTTACTGTAGACTGTTTCTCGAAATTTGGTATGCATAATACCAGATTATTTTTAAAAATTCTCCGATTTTTCTAAAGTGTATTTTGTAATTTTCGATTTTTTTTATCATGGTTGACAATAACCCTAATTAGGGGTTGAAGCAAAAGCCCAGACAATATGAATTTTACACCAACATTTTTTATATCTGGCACTGTATTTTTGGGAATTTTTCAGATTTTTCGATTACGGCCATCGAGGTGTTCAAAAAAATTGAAGAAATTCACGACGCACTTTAATTTATTTTGAAAAATCTGAAAACAATTGTAATTGCTTGATAGAGTGAGAATAATGATAGGAAAAATCGGGAACCAGATTTGAGGGGTCGAGGGTCAGAGCCAGGCCGAATTGGTATGGAATGCCCCATACACACACACACACATACACACACACACACGCACGCACGCACGCACGCACGCACGCACGCACGCACGCACGCACACACACACACACACACACACATATATATATGTATGATAATGGACTTCTATTTTTCTCGTCTTCAAACTTTCTTTATTATCTCGACACCTTCTCGATCCACGATGAAACTATCGAGTCGATATCAATGAGAATAAATCAAAGACCATTTTCTCCCGAACGTTGCTCCACGGTCGAAATCCGACCTTTCTTTTTTTTCGGCTTTTAGCCTTCGCCGTAGAAACGTTTTTGTTTCTTCGTTTTCCAATGTTCAAAAATTGATTGTTATTTACGAGAAGTATAAACAATCGATTATCAGATAATGGGTTAAAAAAATAAATAAAAAATTGCCCATTCGACTCGGTCTAGATTTTATTACGACGTCCTCGGGGCTATCCGAAGCCGGGCTAATTCCCATCCGTATCTCTTTCGCGTTGATAAACAACACGTCGACTCTCCTCGAGCACTAATGGGATCATCAATCGACGCCAGGATTATTCATAAAGCTTGTACGCTTGTGGATCATGGCCTTAGTCGGGCGATAGAGATGGAGCATACTTCTGGATGAGGGATCTTCCATCCGGATCGATTTGTGGCGACTGATCGCTTAATGGCTGCGATCGGAGATAATTGAATACGGGAGACTTCTTCGAACCGGACGAATAAAAGTGGAAATTATATTTGTACGGGAAGTATCGATAATGGAAATCAGTGTACGTTCGTATGACTGAAAAATGGAGGATTGATAAAAACACGCTGAAATAAAAATGGACAGTTTTTCTGTATTGTTAAAATGAAAAGTTGAACATTTTTCCTCAATCAAATATTAAAAACTGATGAAATTTCAAAATGATATTTGGGTTTGTTTCATGAGGATATACCAAAATAAAAAAATTACATCAATTTGATATTATAATATGTTTTTAAAAATTATACGGGTACAAAATATCTGAATGACAATGCATTTAAGGATAAAGTTCCGAAAAGCCCATACCGCCGATGAATTTGGAATTCCGTGGACCCGTGTATTTTGACTCGCTGATCACGAATATGATAGTGAAAGTACCCGAAAATTTGGTTTTCAAGGTAAAAAATCATAAAAATTGAATTTTTAAAAGTATTTCTATTTCATTTAAATAAATTTTCATCTTAGAGAAAAATGTTTCCTACACAAGTTGTAGCTTATAAAAAGATTGATCTTTTATGTTTCATACAGGTTATGTCTAGAACCATTCTGTTTCGAGAAAAATGGGATAATACTCCAATAAGTACATTTTGCTAAACTCCATTAGTTTCGATATTATCTACTTACGCATTTTACCACGGGAAGCTTGGAGTTTATTCTTTAAAGTGCAGTTTAGTCTTTAAACCCAAACAAACCCAAACGAAAATAAGAAAAAAATAAAATAATTGACAAGAAAAGCCTAAAATAAAATATAAAACAGAAAAAAATTAAATAAAATACGAAAAAAGCAAAAAATAAACATGCACTTTGGAGACTAAGCTCCAACCTTCCCGCGGTAAAGTGTGTAAGTAAATAATATCGAAACTAATGGAATTTAGCAAAATAAACTTATTGGAGCATTATCCCATTTTTTCTCGAAACAGAAGGGTTTTAGACAAAAACTGTATAGAACATAAAAGATCAATCTTTTTATAGGCTACAATATTTGTAGGAAACATTTTTCTCTAAGATCAACATTTATTAAGATAAAATAGAAATACTTTTTAAAAATCAGTTTTTGTGAGTTTTGACGTTGAAAATTTAATTTTCGGGTTTTTTTACTATCATATTCGTGATCAGCGAGTCAAAGTACACGAGTACACGAAATTTCTAAATAATCGGCGTTATGAGCTTCTCAGAACTACACTCGATTGAAAAAATGTTGATTTCATTTAAAAAAAAACAAAGATCAATGCACTCTACATCGGTGAGTGGAAAAACGACAGAACAAATTTACCAAAGTCAATAAAAATACAATGTACATCTAAACTGTTGCAACTTCGCTCGAGGTTCTTCTCGCGTCCATTATTCCCGTCTTCGACGAATCGTATTCGACGTTCTTTTTTTTTCTTCTTTTCTCTCCATTCGGTCCAAAACGACATAGCCGCCGAGATTTATGATATTTGACGAACGAAACTCCATCGGACCGGGGAGCGGGTGAGGGACGATAAATGATTCGGTACAAGCGTAATGGAGTGATCTCATTGACGTTACGTTCGACGGCAACACCGTCACTCTTTATAAATAATGATACATCGTTCAGTCATCCCGCAGGAATCTCGATGGAAAATCATTTTATTTTTATTTTCTAGGAGTCTTGAAATGCTTTTTTTTTATTGTGTCGTCATTTTCGAGTAGGTGAGTTCGTGCTCTCACCTGATTTCTCTCTCTCAGTCTCACACGCTCGCATATGTAATTATTGTTTCGAGCGAAGATTTACGATTGTGAGATATTTTAATGGACATTTCTCGCGGGGGTATTCGGGAGGCAACATGATTGACATTGTTCGACGGGCTCGTCTTCGTTCACGATGAATAATGAGGAATAATACAACGCATTGGCCCGTTGACGAGCAACCGTGAGGGCGAGAAAAAAATCGATTTCTAACACTACGAAATTTCTGGTTACCGAGCACCGAGAACGATTTCAACTCCTCTGCTTGATTGGACGCATTGAGCGAATGCGATACGGTGAATATGAGTCAGGCTCAACGATCATCGTCCCGATTAATCATAACCATACCATCACAATCGAGTGTAATCTGTATCTCTTATGCTCTCTCTCTCTCTCTCTGTCTCTCATAATGTATAATAAACGTATAATGAGTACATTATTTAATTTATAATATATAGGAGATTTATGTACAGCATTATAATTCATCTAAAAAAGGGCTTATATTTATAGCTCCGGGTAACAAATTCACTACTCGCTGTATCCCAAATTTCGAATTTACATTAACCCCACGTTGACACACTGGGCCATTTTGACCCGGACGAATTTTCAGTAAAATGCTTACTTTACCGAAATTGAATTTTTAAAATAATTTGTTTAAACGATTTAATTTGATATTTTCTGAATTGTAATTATGTAGACATATTAAGAAATGTTCAAAGTGTAGCCCTGTTAAAAAAAAAATAAAAACCGACCGAAGGGTTGTTAATGGCAGGTGGTTGAAGTACTATCCGGGTCAAATTGACCCAGTGTGTCACAATCGTGGCCAAACATAAGTGTTTCAACGAAGGGTTAAGGCCTTAGGCCACAGTAACGGGTATAAAATAATGTGCGAATTTAACCATTTTTTTTCTCGAATGAAAAAGTGATGCACTCATAAAATTACTTACACATCTATTTAATATGAATATCAAGCTGTTAGAAAAAATATATATATTTTTTCTTCAATGTACAAAATAGCCGACTACTAATATTTTCTTTTCCCACAATTTCCACAATCTACAATTTTTACCTAGAACAAAAAACAAAATTTCTCGTCAATCTACATTAGAATACCTAGAGAAGTACGTACGGAATTCTAAAAAATATCGTTTTATTCAAAAGTTGTAGGTATTTGAACTTAAGAAATGAATTTTCAGTGAAAAATTTCGTTATAACTGCTCGTAAACTGCTCATAAACTGAAAAGTTTTCGATTAATCAGAAATTCCGTACGTACTTCTCTGCGAGATGCAATTAGGAACATAACTTTCAAATTGGAAGTAAATCGAGTGAAAATTGTTGAAGTTATTTGTCACGCCAATTGGAAAAAAGCTGTTTCGAGAAGTTTCGAGTGGTCGGCCATTTTGTACATCGAAAAAAAAAATATACATTTTCTAACAGCTTGATATTCATACCAAATAGATGTGTAATTAATTTTACGAGTGAATCGCTTTTCCATACGAAAAAAATTGTTAAATTCGCACATGATTTTATACCCGTTACTGTGGCCTGCGGCCTTAAGAATCGTCGCAAATATGGAGTATTGGGAAAAGTGGATGGATGGCCTCAAGAAACGTAGAACAAAGTGAAATACGTTTCAAATTAGAGTAGATCAGTCGATTTTTCCGGGAGCAGTAGCACAGAATCCGTATTAGGATAGATTGTCGACGGGTCTGTCGGCCTGTGTGTGTGTGTGTGCGTCCAGTGTGTCGATCGTGCGAGAATAAGGGCTCTGTGGCAGGTGTCTCGTTAGCCGAACCATGGGTGGACTGGATGAACGCAATGGTGCAGAATGGTGGAAAGAAGGCAGACGTGTAGGCGTCACATACCGCAGAGCAGGCCAGCTACAACAATAAGGTACCCAAGAGCTATTCTCGTATGAAAGGATTCCCATTGAAAAGATTTGCCGCGAGGTCTCGTGCACCGGGGGAAACGGGGATGAAAAATTTAGCCGGATAAATCGTTCGGCGAGAGCGAACTGATTTTCTAAATCGGGAGGAATTTCTTTACGACGTTCGATGTGCCAACGACGTCGATAATTTATCGACGTCGATCCCGAATCGTTTGTCCGTATGTTACACGCTCGGAGTGCTTCTTCGCTCGTCCGCTACCCCCTCTCCGTGATCGCGGCGGCGCTCTCAACGAATCGAAGATCGCGCTTCGCGGGCCCGATCGGTGCGCGCGCAGCGTGGCGGTGGTGGGGGGCGTTGCGGCCCGTGGCGGTGGTGGGGGGCGTTGCGGCCCGTGGGAGTGGGAGGGAGACGTAGACCGCGCGATAACGAAGTGGCGAGAGCGAGACGGAAGGGCCGTGGCGCGATGTTTTGGGCGTCCGAACCACTCGAGGGTGTCAGGGCCCTATTCAAGAAAACCAAAACATCCATTTTCCCGAGCCACGGCATTGACAATGCCGTCGGCTCGCTCCTGAACAGTCTCTCGAACAATATGTCGTGTTCTCGCAGTGAAAAGGGCGCAGTGGACATTGGTCCCTCGGGTAAGTCCAAGGCCCTTTCTTTGCCAATGGTCGCAAAAGGATAAATGAAAGCGGCACTTTTTTGTGCTGGTAGCCCGATGGAATAAGTTTCCGAGTGGACATCGGCAAGGGATCGATGGAAAATTGGACGAGTGGTACTCGAACCGACGGACCAGATCTACGCAGATAAATTTCGCATTTGTGAGAGATGATCGCCAGGACAAACCTCTCCCTCCCTTTTGTGTTGACCTTCGTACTGACCTAAGGTGCACGCGCGTCTTTTGACCGTGCACACCTTCCTCTCGTGTCCTCTCCTTTCCGGCTCATTCTTGCTCTCCAAAGGAGAAACGTATGAATTGCTTTCGCACGGACAACTCCTCCCTCTCTATCTTTGCTCGAGGTATACAGCGCGCGGAGACCCTTTTTCTTTGAGCTACTGCTCGGCTACCAGCAGCACGAGAAGCTATGAATAATAACACAATGGTCGGGTATCTTTTATTTTCGTAATTGTCCAGTTAGACGTTGCTGCAGTGAGACTTTTCATATTCCCCTCTCCCTCTCTCGCTCCATTCTTGTACGCGGCATATATTTATTGGGGAACATTTTTCGAAGCTATTATTCGAACGAGGGATGAAACGAGATCTGCGATCGATGATACACGATGCGGGAAAATGAAGGAAAAAAGCATTGCAAGTTGGAAAAAATACAGCGACTGCCGGATCGAATTTTCGTTGGTAGGATTCAATTTTCAAAAAAAACTTCAATTGCTTCATCTCAATGTGGAAAAAATAAAAATCAATCTTTATTATTTTTTGAAAGTTAAGAACAATATTGCTTCCACGGTATTTATAGTATCGTTATGTGACAAGATCGCTAATGTTTAGTGGTATTCTATTCCGTAGTAATTTATACTACCTAATAACAAATATTTTTCCCTCTACATTGTGCACTGACGCTAGAAAAAAATCGTTTGCGCGTATGGTAAAGACTTGAAACGAAATTGTTCAGGGTAGGGACAGTGGCTCGTGAGATCCGTAACTCACGACGTGACAAACCTCGAGGGTGCTTGCGCTTCTGCGCATATTTTTTCTCGAGTTTAAAAGTGTCAAAGTCGAGATCGGCACTCGAGTAACTATGTATATGTATGATACGGGAGTATAGGAAAATAAGGCCCGATGCTTCTGGTGTTATCTTATGTTACGGGCATGTCCACTACCAGGTATAAACTATCTCCGTATCTTTCTCTTATAATGCCGGGGCATCAAAATCGATTCCCTCCTTCATAACTATAGTACCACTCAGGTGGATACACTCGGTGCATATCTTACATTTAGTGTGTTGTCCTCGAATGCGATCTTATAGTCACGAGGAAAATATTATTCGAGCGTTCGGATAATGCCGCGCGCGCGCGCGCACACACACACGAATATATGTTAAGAGTGGTCCATCGTGCTTACGTAGCCCGCCTGTGAGGCTCACGAGAGCATAGGAATGGAATATAGATAGGACGAAGAAGAGAAAGAAGAAAGAAGGAAGAAAAAAAGAGAGAGAATACAGCACGCGCAAACCGGTAGGTACCAACACCAGTGTAGAGACGACAGGTGTTATGATAATATTTTCTCGAGAAATAAAGGCTACCCGAGGACCCGATGCTCGCGTCCACGCCGTGGGTGGCCCCCGTAGCGATTGCGCATAATCGGGGGAGCCCCGTACGGTCGTTGGCCATTTTCCACTGGCCGTATTTTATTCCCGGCGAACGGAGCACGGATTTAGGAGCGGAAGAAGCGAGGGCTCGCGTGTGCCGATTATTGTGGTGGTTCGAACTTGCCGCGGCTCACGGGGTGGGGAGCGCGCGCCGCGTAGCGACGGCGTCCCCGAAGTACGAGGTTGCGCGGAGCCTGCCAGCGCTGCGTGGCGACGGCGTCACTGAACTACGCGGAGCCGGCCAGCGCCGCACGGTCAGTCCATGTACTACGCTTCGCACCGCCCCATGCCCATTGTGATGCATCCTCAGCTTTTAGGGTGCGTTTTGAGGCTTTTTTCGAGCCGTGGACGGGTTTTATGGGATAGGAGCTTCTACTTTTGAGCTCTGGTGACGATAAACATCTCTTTGCCAATCAGTGGTATTTTTCCATCGACAATGAATTACTGGAGGGCACGGAGAAAAATGAGCGATTAACCAAGGTTACGAGAGTGACTAACTCGTGTTAAAATTTCAGGCGAATGTCATTTTTCGTTCTGCTTAATTTTACTCGAGATGCCCGATGTATGTGTGCATATATACATATGCATATGTGCGCGAGCTGGCTCTTCTTCCACCTCCGCGTCACGTTGCTATATACGCGGAGCTTACTACTCGCGGGCGAGATGATTAAAGCCTCTTTTAATCGACTAGCAGGAGTTCGCGCAAAACCAACCAGAGAAAATTTTTCACCTCTGACCCTGCTGAGTTCACCTCTTCTCCGATCCTCTCTCTCTCTCTCTTTCTCTCTATCTCTGTCTCTCTACTCTCTGCTGCTTCCCATTCCCGAGGCACGAATAATTTAAACATTTATTGTGAGTCGTAATTCATAACTTAATTCCTCTCACGTAGATCGCCTGATATCAAATTTCATGGTTGCGATTTGTTTGTTCGGTTGTTTTTCTTTTTTTTCTCGTATTTCCCACTTATTTTTTGCTCTTTTCTCGAATATATTTATCCCCGGGATATGAGTTTTGATCGCTACGGGTCCAGTTTTGTCCCAGCCACTTTTTCCTCCCCGTCTCGCTAAGTTACCATTTTATTCGCGTACTCGCTCGAAAGGTATTGAACTCCCCTCCCCTGATGTGCAACGCCATAAGTCACTTTGTTTATTCATATCTCGAGATATTTGATGCTCGTTTTTTTTTCATTACCGTAAATTGTCATCACGGTTTATCTAAAAAAATGTTTTATTTTTTCATAAATTGGTATATGTGTATATTCTTCTACAAATATATACAAAAAAGTAGCAAAATATACAACAATTATGTACTTTTAATATTATAATGTTAACAACATTTAGTCCGCATAAGAAAGTACACGGATTTCTTTACAAATTGGATCGAAGAAAATTTGAAGTGACTAATGAAAAGAAGCTACGTTTTTTTTTCACCATGTTTAAAATCTCGGGAGGCAGTTCGAACTCGAGAATAAATGTGCACGGAGTTCGTTCGAAATGCATATGTTCACCCTGGTGTCTATGCTCGTCACCGTGGCATCAACGCGAGAGTCTCGGAACGGGATTGACCCAAGGACGACGATCCTCTCACTACGGGGATCGTCCTCCTTCGTACGTATAAAATAGATACACGTACGAATAATCCATGTACATATCATAATAACAATCATAATAACATTATATTAATATAATAATGTAACTGTACACCTGGCACTTTGTGTCCGTTCTTCTTATTTCTTTTTGTTCTTTCTTTCTCAGTTTCCCAATGCACGTCGACGTACGAGAATATCGAGTCCGAGTACAGTTGATCGGCCAGACGTAACGATCGCTCCGATCGAGTATTAAGGGGGTTGCTGACTTTGACATACAAAGAAGCGCGGTTTTTTTTTCTTATCTTCGAAAAAAATTACGGTTTCTTTGCATATAAGAGCATGCATCATAATATACTCTTTTTCAAATAAATGTACATATACGTGGTAAGCTATTTCTTAAACACTGAGAACAAAAATCATTCATCCAATATCATTGGTGTTATTGAATGAAATTTCGTTGATTCAATTGTAAAATTGTTGGTGTAAATAATCGGATTTATTAGTCCAAACGAAACGCTATTGACTTTAATAACATGATAAAATTAAAAGTTTTTTTTTTCATTCAAAAGATATATTGTTAGCCGAAAACAATATATTATTGAAACTATCGAAAAAATTATCGCGAACGAATCATATAGTTTTGAATGTATTTTCTGCAACGAACAAAAAAAGCGTTTCCATTCATAAAATGAATATTGTTGATTCGAGTACACAAGAAAAATTGAATTTCGCTCTTTTGATTCAGATAAAATTACTATTGAGTAAATATGTTATTTTATTTTTTTCACCATATCCGATATTGATTTTCAAGTACATTATTCGTTAAAATATTCATATTTTGTTTTGATTGAAAAATATTAAGCAAACGTCTGAATTGGTTAAAAAAGTATGCGAAAATAAAATTTGTTTCTTGCGCATTTGGTTGAAAAAATTCAACCAAATCATGGCCGAGCGCCACCGAAGTGAAGTGTGAGGAAACCCGTAGTTCTCGGAGTAACCGCTAGAAGCCGCATGCGCGCTCGGTTCTCGTGAGCGGAGCGCGAACCGAAGATCTACTTAGACGCCGGAGAAACTCTAAGGAGTATCGCTTCTTGGCCTGTGGCTAAGATCAAAGTGTAGTATCTGTTCTTATCAGTTGAATATCTGATATTCTCTCCATGGGTGTTTCATTGGATATCTGATATCCTCCCCACTATTATCGTGGATGATCATCACTTATATCCTTATAATCCTTATAATCCACTTATACTATCCACTATAAAAAGTGATTTTTATTTAGGATTTAAAACAAATCGAAAAACTTACGTCCCATGGCATACTCGTTTCGATGTAGTAAAGAGATAATTCATTCTATTGATTATATTTTTGTACGAAATAAAAAATGTTGTAGCAACCGCTTAATTATTTCATCCATACATCTACGGATTGTATATAGAATAATTTCAATAGAATATAATTTTATTTGAAGGATAATGTAGATATTCAGAGAACAGAAGAGATTTTCAAATAAAATAATATGTTATTTGAATCAACCATATTTTCCAATATTTTATAGTTTCGTAACAATCTCATATATCAGTGGCACTCCGGGATCAGACATTTATTTGATTCAAACAATATATTTTTTTGATTCAATTGGTTTTTTTCTCAGTGTAGTTATATTTGCTGCTGGTATATTTTTTCCTGCGTATGAATAGTTTTCACGAATTTATACTTGCACAAGTACTTTGTACAAATATATTAAATTGTACCCAAATATGCAGCAGACTGTGATACTTATATTCTATTTACATTATATTGTTTATTTACATTTATATTTATTATTTTCATGTATATTTGTTTACAATCATGTATGCATCATTATTTTAGCATATAAATATTGATATTTGGTACGAATATATAAATCCGTGTATGTGAATATATCCAGAAATGGATGCCCTGGTGCAATTGCGAATGGACAGATCGTCGGATGGATGTTTCATAAAAAAAAGAACACGCGTTTGTGAAATTTTACCGATATTATTACGAGAGGTGCAAAACGAGATGGAAAATAATCACGCTCTTTATCGATTAAAGCCTTCATCCAGCGTCGACTACAACGAGATTATTACCGCGTTTGCCAAGACTCTCCTTACAAGGTATACGTGATCGCAAGGTCGCTTTCAGACGTGTCGTAATTACCTCCTACATTATGTCTCTCACCGGTTCAACATTGCCAGTGCAACGTGTGTGTTTGTGTGTACCCAATCGCTTTACGTTACTTTTTATTACGTTCATTCGTACCGCGTACTTCGCCTATGGAACGTGAAAAAAAATCGTAATTTTTTTTCACCATTTTCTTTAATCTTCATTTTCTTTTAATTAATTTTTCCGAAAGAAATTATATTCGTTAGCGGTCTTATCGCGCCAGGTGAATATTTGTAATGGGTGAGAACGGTCCCTCGGCCTTGCCGCTTCTCATTGAGAACGGGAGTCGCGATTATTTTAATATTCTCACTAGTCGACGGGAATCCGTTGGGATGACGATAAGAAAAGTGGAATGAGAGAGAAATCATGGTAATTCATCAAATCATGTGTACCTGAATACTACGTGGAAGATTCTGCTGTCCGAGGAATTTCATGGACGTACGTTTCGATGACGCGGACTCATCGCGATTTATCCATATGTACCTGTGTACGTATATATATAGGTCGCGTGTGGGGGGACGAAGACATATCGTCTGTACGCCAAAGTAGGGCAAAATCGTTACTCGATCGTTTGAGCCGCGAAACGATCCGGTGGCTTTGGAATAATCTGCCCCTAATGTCCCCCCGTGTTGAGTTATATAAAGAACAAGTAGAAGAAGAAGATGAAGAAGAAGAAAAAAGAAGATCAAGGAGAAGTACATGCCTCTCAAGCGGGTTTAACGAAGACTGGAACAATTTGCATTGAATTTATTATTAAGTTCTTATTGAATTTGATAAATTTAATATCAATTTATTATGTACATTTTATTTTTCAACATTAATTTCTTGTTGATTCAATAGGCATGCGTAAGCTTCGGGTAAAAGAAAAAAGATTGATTTTCAATATTTAAATTATGATGGGAGTATTGAAAGTACAAGTTCGGAATTTGACACACAATTAAGGGGATATACCAGTGTGATCGTTGAAAATTTGGGTGATTTTCGAGAATTTTTTGGAAGAAAAGTACTCAATTAAATGGTTCCGAAAAATCAGAATATATTTGGCTATATTTGACCTATATTGCATAATTTTTTCATAGAAAAATAGTGAGATCCGAGCGACTTATGCGCTGCCTTCGGAGGCGCCAAAAAAAAGTTCCTCCACTGCTGACACGATTCCGGCCGATTGAGTAGCTGAAAGCGAAGAAGGAAAAAATGTCGTTAAACTGGAAGGTATTTCCTGTACAATGACGTAGGATTTTCGAAAAATATCAAAATCTAACAAAATGGCGTAATTATGAAAAAAGTCTGTTTTCTTGCCTATAAAATGGTCGTTTTTTTTTCAATGCCAAATCGTCAATTTTCATCCAATCAAAAATATCCTACGTCATTGCAGAGTAAGTATATTCAAGAGTACTCAGTTCAAATTTCAAGTCAATCGGATAATTGCTCTTTGAGTTACAATGTCAGCAAATTCGAAAAATCTCATTTCGAGAAAAAAGCGTTTAAAGATTTAACTATCGATTTTTGCAAGATAAAATGATCAGAGGTACGGCCTTGAAATTTTTACAGGATATTTTTGAAAGTATAAACTATCGAAAAAGGCACAAAAAATCGATTTTTTGAAAGTGTCACACTGGTATAGCCCCCTAATACATAGTCTTGCCCAGTTTGAGATTTTTTTATCGAAAAAAATCGATCATCAATGCAGTTGATCAGGCCGCCGTTACTGCATGGCCAATAAGTGTACGTGCTTCTGGCAACCAAAATGAAAAATAGAAAAAGCTACTTTCAGATTGATTAACAAAACTTTCGTAAGACTGGATACTTTTTTTTCGTTCAAAACGTACGAAAATGACAAGCTCCTGAAAAAAAATCGGTTTTCGACAAAAAAGACCAACTTCAACGATTTGTTATTGACGAATGGACAAGCATATGAAAAAATCATCCGATCATATTGGCAATACCGGTGAATTCTCGAATTTGGCAGTGGGCCGTCTGTCCTGGTGTTCCATCGATCCTGGAGTCAATCTGGTGTAACTGGAAGAAGCGACTCCTCCGGTAGGATGACGAAACGTTTGGATGATGTCTGATCTCTGGCTCTCGTATAACGCGGATAAAAGGCGAGAGAGGGAGAGAGAGTGGCAATATAATGTGCGAAGAGCATGAGCCATCTTGTATCACCGGATGATCTTGAACTAACACCTTTCGGGGCATATCCCACCGTTCATTACGGACGCGAGGTGTTCTAATAATTGCGCAAAACTCGCTTCCAATCGCCTCGAACCGAGTCGACGGCTACGTCGTGGCGCGCGAACGCGGAAAAATCCCGTGAAACAAGTAGGCGCTCATATACGCCTGGTAATGAGAAATCGATAGGGATCGTGAAAAAGATTGGCCGTGTTGCGAACGAGTCATTGCTGATCCTTCGGATCATCGGCGATTCTTCATTTGCGCCTCGATAAATACATTTCCGTAAAGAAATAACTCGTGAAAACGTGCCATTTTGCCCGGATACCGTCCTTAACGACTCAGCCTTCCGGCCCTTTGCACGATGGTCACCGGGAAAGTGGCGCAAACTCGCCGAGGAAAGACCAGAGATGGCTGAAAAACGATCGCCTGAGGGAGAATCCCGCAGTTATTTATATTTCAAGAGTTATTGCCACTTTCCCCGTGCCCACGGGAGCACGAAGAAAATGACGAGGATCCGCGTCGCCAAGGAGCTTCTCCACCTACGTAAAAATCCTTAATATTTCCAGGAGACCTCTATCATTGCGCAGATTTTCGTTACTTTCCCGGTGCCCCCCTGAAGGGCAACGGCTAACTGCCGAAAACTCGCAAAGTACGTATAACCGTCGGATTTTTTTTTCGCGCAATCGTTACGAGGCCACTCCTGGTCTGTTTTGCGGCAAAACGAGGCCACTTGGACTCGCACGATAAAGCAGAGGGGTACGAAGCCGGGACGTTGATGGGAACATAGGTGAGCAAGCGCTCCAAGAGAAATGGAAAACGGCCTTAACCGGGCTTCCTCGCTAACGATGCGCGAACGCTATTTTGCCCCAGTCGTTACGTGTACTACACACACGAGAATGCATTATTCTATACGTGTAAATAAAACGATGTAAATCTTTGTGACAACCGCTTAATAAACGGATAATGGGAGTCACAATTTTTTTGTTTTTTTTTCCTTTCCGTTTTTTTACATTCAAGCGCGAAATAGCGAAAGAACCGGGACGCTGTTACGACTAGGCAATAAGGAATACCATCATTTTCATCCAGCAACAATAAAGTATTTCTCTCTCGCGAGAGTCTCACTTGCAAAATCGTTTCGCACGCGTCAACATATAATACGCCAACTCTTATGTCCCAACTTAGCCATTTATATATATATACATATATATATATTCATGCGCCCGTCTTTGCAAATGTGGTCGAGTGCACTCGCGAAGAAGAAAGTCTATATCATTCATATACACTCGCTCCCGAGGCATTTACTCGTGGGTTTGCTTGCGTCGATCTCAGATTCGAGCCACTCTCAATTTTCTACTCAACAGATTTTCTCCCGTGCCACTTTTACTCCGATCCCTACCTTACCGACAGCGGTACTGCGCAATTGCCCCGGTGCCAATCAACCCAACGTGACGCGAAAAAAATGGACTGGAGGACGTTCCTCATGCGGATGTGGCCTTCGTTGGGAAATCAACCGCAACTGCGGTGGGTACGGAAGGGGGGGGGGTGCTTCTCGGTGACATTAATCCGCATCAATCCGGATCTCGATCGCCGACGTTGAGCCCGTGTGCGCGGTAGTCTCGTTTTACGACAGCGATTCAAATTTCCGGATTAGAAGGATCTACGGGGATCAACGGAGTCTCATGCGCGGACCTGTAATATTGTAAATGACGATCGGTCGGATTTGTTTATACGACGATCGTCCGTGGGTTTTCTCCGATCTTGCCGATTTTTTCTCACAGCTTATCCGGTGATCTAACGCTCTCGAATTATACGCCTCAATTCGGTATATCTTGGGCTTTGTACGTAAGCGATCGGTTTTCAACGGTTGATCCTCCAACGCCGCTTCCGATGGAGCCTGCAAACCTCTGGATATGAAAAATATGTTTAATATTTTGCATAAATTGAAATATAAGTACAAATTTATTCACGTATAAGTGAGTGTATTGCGGAATATTTTAATAATATTAACAACTACATTGCTGTGGGGATTTTTTCCACTGTAAGCTCTTTCGGGTTTATTCAACCGAAGATGTATCATTGACGATTCAGTCTTGCCACTTATTTTTGGCCGAGATGGGAAAATTTAATGGATTTTTCATTTTTTTCCAACCAAGTCCATATCGGTGTGTATTGACCCCCTGAATACGAATTGACAATTAATCTTCCCGAAATTCCCGATTTCCATTAACAAATCGTTAAAAGTGTGTGTAAACACGTCATTCGTAATCGGTGGAAAATGTTCTATTACTTAGATCCTCGAAATGGTTGAGGCGTAAAAAAAAATTTCTTTCCTGTCGCCACTTTCCCGGAATCGCCAAAAAATGGCGAAATTTCAAACAGTCGTATCTTCTTTTTTGTTTGAGTGAAATAAATTTAGTGGAGAAGTTTTGAAAATAATTTCGATAGACGTAGAGAGTACCGCTTGATTTATCATGATAACGAGAATAGTTTTTCCCGAAAGTGCACTCCAAAAATAGGTGAAAAAACGAAAAAAAAACGAAAACTAGGTGAGAAACAAAAAAAAATGAGCGCCGATTTAAGGAGAGATATACACCTAGATGGTCGAGGTCGAGGATTTCGAAGCTATGAACATTCCGTCGACCGTAGAAGACCTACACTATGGGCCGGGTATCGATGATTCCATGTAAGTTGACACAAATTTCATGATTTATTCATTCCCAAATTTTCAAACGCGTTTTTCTCAAAGCCACGTTTTTCATATCGGTACCCAAAATGTCTCGAAAACCAATGAACCGATTGCTTTGAGGTTTTTTGTGGTTATTCTATACACCATTATCTAGTACTTGTTATAGGATTTTTTTTCCGTTACTTAGTTTTTGTTTTATAGGCAAAATAATAACTAATTTTTGGCCCGAAAATCACTATTTATGTTCAAACGTCATAAATCGATATTTTCAAAATCGGCTATGACAAGTACTAGATTATAGTATCTAATTTAATAATCTTTGTGGTTTTTTTTCAGATGGTTTTTGAAGAAACACCTGTGTGTACCGTATACGCAGATTTTTTTACGACCCTCCAAGGATCATCCAATATCCTTGTATATTTTTTATATTTTTAAATAAAGCAAATTAAACATATTTTTGAATGTATATACTTTTAGATAATCAAAACCCCAATTCGAAATTTCAAATAGTTTTCCTTGAAAAAATTCACAAAAATGACCTTTTTCCGGCTCCTAGGTGCATATCTCCCCTTCATCGAGACACTTTTCTTTTACAAAGAGCCAAAATTTTTGGATTTTCAAATTTTTTGTTTTCAAGTGTATATCGATGTATTTTTACCCCGTGAGTACGAATTGACCATTTAATTCCTCCAAAATTCTCAATTGTTATAAATAATCGTTAATATTGTATTAATACTCATTTTTCGAGTTTGACTGGCGTAACTTCGAACGTTCGACGAAAACTCGATCATATTCGTAATCGGCAGAAAATTTCCATGAGACAGACGCTTGAAATGGTTCAAAAATCCACATAAAAACCGCGATGGTTTTTATGTGGACTTTTCTTCATAAAAAGTGGTTTTTATGGCCACTTTTCCGGAACCGCCGAAAGTGCCAAATTTCAAGCAGCTTTAGCATCTGTTCTGTTTGAGTGATATGCATATAAGGGGGGGCTCTGAAAAGGACTGCCATAGAATCACAGAATGCCGCTGGATTCATCCGCATATCTCTATTGAGGTTCTCCCGGAGGTCGAAAAATTGCCGAAAAAGAGCAAGGTGGGTATGTATAAAAAAAATTGGTGAAAATCGATGATATTGATATTCTGCCGGAAATAAAAAACAAATCGGAGCTCAATAAATCAAATGGCATTTTAACGAGCAAACGATAGCGAAGAGAATGAGCACAGAATGGAGTTTCACATCGAAACAAAAAATAAATAAACGACGATTCACTGAAGCCACTTCTTTCTTGCCGAGATGGAAAAAAAATCATCGTCAAATCTTTTTCAAAAGATCATATTTAAAATACATATCGATGTTATTTTACCGGCTGAATACGATTTCACTATTCTTTTCCCCCAAAACCCTCAACGTATATCGAAAATCTCCAAAAATGGAATATTGTTTACCCCCTCAAGCTTGCGATGCGGAAATAATGAAAAAATACGTGAACCTTAATACTCTTCCCCGTTGAAATTGTTACCCTTTAAGATCAATTTAATTGATCCATTTCAAGTGTGGGGTGAAAGAAAGAAAAACGAAGGGATGGTTCATCCCGTAATTTTTGTTTTTCCAATATACCCATCGTCGATTTCGGATCGTTTTTGATTAGAAAAACTTTTGTTTCTGTTTCACTGAAATCGGTGGAGGGTTTGCGGGTGACACTGCAAGATCAGTCCTTGCATTCTTTACTCTAAGCGGTCTCGCCCCTTAAGGCCTTATATACGCGAAAAATATCAAAATTTTTCATTTTTTTATTATTTTTTATTCCATTAGCCTGAACGGTTAAACTATTTTAAATCTTGTGAAAGTTTTAACTCTTGAACCGAGGTTCAGATCGCTTTGAAATTTTTACAACATATTCTTAGTATCATCGCCTATCGTGTGAACCACAGAATCAAAAATTTCAATCACACAAAAAATATAAAAAATAAAATAGCGACAGAAAATTGAGTAAAAGAATACAAGTTTCGAATTTTTATTATAATATTTTTTTTTAACAATATTTTTGGTTCACACTGAAAATACATTCATTATGCAATTATAAATATGTTCATTTTTTTAGACACCCACATCGATGCCTAGAACTTTCACCATCAACGCGCGCGCAAAAAAAAATACATTGCTTCATTATGTTACACCTCCGCCATTTGTTAATATTTCTGATTTTTTTACATATACTTAACCATGTGCATAAATGATCTGTAATAAAGAAGTCAATATGTGCGTCATTTTTTTCAACCGCGTCTAGAAAAGTACCTTCGAAAATCCGCGAAATCGCGTATATAAGGCCTTAAAACCGTTTTTCCGCGGATAAATAAAAATACGTATCTAATCGTATTTTATCCCCCACCATATGCATGAGTTACAACAAAATCGAAGGCGGACACCAAAGTGATGTTCCTCGTCAGACACCTGCAGAGAGTCCTGGCAGTTTTTATTGACTTCGCGACGACTGCGAGACTCAGTCGAGACTCGGCGAGGTAGAATTGCACGCAAAGAGAGAGCGATGGAATGATCGACCCAAAGCTTGGGGGGGGGGGGGGGGGGGGGGGTGAGGAAAGTTTGCGTATGAAAATTCGAGACCGATGCTTGACGGAATGCACTTGTTGATAATTTTGCATCGGGAAAAAAAGAGAGAGCGAGAGCGGAGAATTATTTGTGAAGGATTTGCCTAAGGCTTGACTCGGGACATGTCGTGCAGGGTTCCTGGCACTGAATTAAGGACATGTCTCTAATCGACTGGTGACTTGTCGTGGCTCTAGCATAATGCTAGATCGAAGAGTATTTTCTGTACCTTCCCTCCTCCTCCCCCCCCCTCCTCTCTCGCTGATCTACGCTGGAGGAATAATCGCGTCTTCAAGAACTATTGAACTCCGAAGACAAGACGACGATGAGGATTGCCCGGACTCGCTCGGGCGCGACCACGTCCACGATTCTACGATTCGAAATTGCTCTGTAGCGCGCGATGAGATGCAGTTGAGAAATACACGTACACATATGTGCATATAATATATATATATATATATATATATATATATATATATATATATATATATATATATATATATATCATGTGAATGTACAATAAGACGTATGTACGTGCCTGGACGAAGATAGAACTAATGAAAGGAAGAAAAGAAATGAGAGAAGGAAGAAAAACGCCAAGATAGCTTTCGCTCTCTCTCCTCGGATGAGAGCGAGTGGTGGGCTTGCGCCGTCATAACTCCAAAGGCACTGTAAATCACGGTGGACGCCTCGTGCACCCATAGAAACTGTTATATTCGACCATAACGCGCCCCGCTTATATATGTGATACCCACCACGAAGGCAAAGTACGCGAGCAACAAGAGGAGGCCGATGACGCGAGGCCGTGGCCATATTTTAATAGTAACGATAAATTACGTTGCACCGAGCTCGAGGCCTCGGCTGTCTTTTGTCACGTTGTTGGATTCCCCAAGAGAATCATCCGCGATCTAGCTCAGAATCCTCGAAAATCAAGCCACGCAAACCCAACAGAAAAAGGGGCTTTCCTCCATCGCGAAATGGCTGTGCGATGGTATTGGGGTGTGTCGGGAACACTGTATGGTTGAAACGTAGCGGAAGAGTGACTTGGATCACCAAAGACTCCAGACTGACACTTGATGTCGTCTATTTGTGTTGATCGAGTTCTGAGTACTGATCAGCTTGAACGGATCAGGAAACAACAGTTCGTTTGGATGGCGGAGAGAATCGGGGATTCAAAGTGGATGTCCTCCAGACAGGCCAGATGAATAGACACAACGGATCTTGGTTGATCGAGTTCTGAATAGCCATCAGCTTTGAAGTACCAGAAGACAAGGGGTGTTCGTTTGGGTAGGTTGGAGAATCGGGGGCTCACAGTTAATGTCCTCCGTTCAGGTCAGATTGGATGGAAAATACCTAACGGTTCTTCGTTGATCGAGTTCTGAGTAGCGATCAGCTTCAATGTACCAAAAGACAAGGGTTTGTTCATTTTCGTGGCTTGGAGAACCGGAGACTCCCAGCTAATGTCCTCCATTCAGGTCAGATTGGCTGGGAACGACCTAACGGATCTTGATTGATCGAGTTCTGGGTACTGATCAGCTCCAAAGTACCAAAACCGAGAGTTACGGCGTTTCGAGATAATGTGGAAGGTGTTGAAGAGATAGGAGAAACGCTAAAGAGGCCATTACACTATCATTTGTATCGAGGAACCCTGATGCATTACGGTTACGAGCATCACCACTTTGGTTGCCTAGATCAACTAGCTGGAAAAACATTGCCCGAAAGAGCCGACCGGAAACGGCGGCTTCCAAAGATGTCTCCATGGTGTAAGATCTACTTGAGGTTCGAGACACTTATCTATGATGCATATAAATGGAGAACACGACGGTCGATCGTTCGAGTGGCTTGTTGATCAACCGGTACTCTCATCGGACTCGGTCGTTCTCCAGCCATTTTTCCGACTCGAGTTCCGTAGACGAGACCATTGAGGAATACTTGCGCAAGGTCGCCCACACGCGGGAATGGTCATTTCCATCGTACGGCCGCTGCAAGGTGGTCCCGAGCGTTGAGACCTTTCGGTCTCGTTCCCCGGACGCTTTTATGTCCCCGGGAGAGAAATTGACGACGACGACAGAGAGCCTGCCAGCATCTTCATGTTGCGACCACACTGAGCTGCCGCGTGCTGGAGAGATCTTCTGGGATCTGATAACCAGCGTGGGCGACACCTTGGACGAGTCGCTGAGTCTCCTGGGCTCAATGAAAATCGACCTGGATCTCCGTGAACCCGCATAGAGGTCAATATTGAGGTGACGACCGTACTGCAGCAGGCTGCGGGCGTCTTTTACGATCCTTAGCAAGCCGGAGTCCGAAGACGGTTCTCCCGTGGGTTTTAACGGAGGTCGAACTGGATCGCCGCAATGCCGGATCGGGTCAGTCCTCATGCGGTAACCGTACTGCGAATGCTAGAGCGGCCTTTTGAGGTTCGGTATCCGGTTCAGAACGTGGACAAGACTTGGACCGGTTAGCTAGATCCTGGGGGTTTATCGATACCCGACCTGGATCTCCGCAATCCATTATTGAAGTCGCACGTGACAATTGGCTGGGAATCAACAGCTCCTCGCTCCAGCACTTGTGATCTTGCGTTGTTCTTGATGACCTTGTGGAGAATGGGGTTTTTTGCCGGAAACCGGTGCCGGGGCCGTTTAACGATACGAGGCGAATATCAACGAGGGTACGCTTCGTTAATTGATCGTGAGATCGCGAATACAGCACGGGGGAGAGACAGAGCGCGTGTACCCGGGGGAAGGTCGACGACGTCTCGCAGAAGAGGCAAAACGTCCGACGTGACACGGGAGTAACAAAACGACAAGCGACGATCGGTGGCATTCGTTTCGTTCACCTCGGGGTACCGTCGGGATTTGGAAGTCAACACTGACGGCTCGGACATTGAGAAATCGGAGACGAAGAGAGAGAGAGAGAGAGAGAGAGAGAGAGAGAGAGAGAGAGAGAGAGAGAGAGAGAGAGAGAGAGAGAGAGAGAGAGAGAGAGAGGGAAAAAGTGTATCGGGGTAATAAATACATCGAAGGGATTCTCACATGGCGAGGATGGACGAAGGGCGCCCTTATTGATATATACGGTGAGCTTCTTCGCGTACTCCCCGCTAATAACTTATCCGGGACGCGAACGGGTGGCGTCCGCTTCTTGCCCGTCTATAAACGGACGATTCATCGTTTCTTACCTCAGCTTCTCTCTGGCTGTGTCTCGTGACAGTGGTGAACGTCGTTCGCCGCGGCGAGCCACTCGACTCGTTCCCGAATGTTTTCTACGCGTCGTCGGGTACTCTGGCGTGCCCCCTCCGGCTAACCGGACCCCACGAGCCGGCAATCTGTGTGGTCCCCGTGTCAAAATGTGTCAAAACTCGAGTTCCGAGGCCCCCCGTGCCCGACTACCGGCAAAAAGACGACTCTCCATCGTGGACAAATTAACGGAGTGCCGAGAGCTACGAAGCTCTCGCGAGACCCGCACGATACGGTAGCGGCCGCGGGATAGAAGAAACACAGGGCGCAAGGAAATCTCCCTTACCGACACCCGTTTTTCTTAATTTCTCGGTGCCCTCGTGCGAAGACGAAACAACCAGAGGGAGGCAGAATGATCGAGAATATTTTTTTGTCGGGGAGAAGGTTTCGGAAGAATTCGAGGAAACGAAGGGTCAAGAGAAATCTTCTTTAGCGCCAGCGGTTTTGTCCCCTTTCTTCCTGCCCTCTTGTGATTATAAGGCAGCATTAATACAGTTTGGTATGTTGAAGAAGCGTCCCCTCAGTCTTGAGACAAAAAGTGAAACGAAACTTCCCTTACTGACTGTGCTTTACCCAGTTTCCCTGTGTAGGGATAGGAGAAACACAGAGCGCAAGGAAATCTCCCTTACCGACACCCGTTTCTCTCAATTTCTCGGTGCCCTCGCGCGAAGACGAAACAACCAGAGGAAGGCAGAATGATCGAGAATATTTTTATTTGTCCGGGAGAAGGTTTCGGAAGAATTCGAGGAAACGAAGGGTCAAGAGGAATCTTCTTTAGCGCCAGCGGTTTTACCCCGTTTCTTCCTGCCCCCTTGTGAATATAAGGCAGCATTATTACACTTTGGTATGTTGGAGAAGCGTCCCCTCAGTCTTGAGACAAAAAGTGAAACGAAACTTCCCTTACTGACTGTGCTTTACCCAGTTTCCCTGTGTAGGGATAGGAGAAACACAGAGCGCAAGGAAATCTCCCTTACCGACACCCGTTTTTCTCAATTTCTCGGTGCCCTCGTTCGAAGACGAAACAACCAGAGGGAGGCAGAATGATCGAGAATATTTTTTTGTCGGGACAAGGTTTCGGGAGAATTCGAGAAAACGAAGAGTCAAGAGAAATCTTCTTTAGCGCCAGCGGTTTTACCCCATTTCTTCCTGCCCCCTTGTGAATATAAGGCAGCATTATTACACTTTGGTATGTTGAAGAAGCGTCCCCTCAGTCTTGAGACAAAAAGTGAAACGAAAGTTACCGACGGTGCTTTACCCAGTTTCCCTGTACCCTTGTGTGAATAAGTAACAGCGATGAACTTTACTAGTGTGAAAACGCTTCGCCGCAATTTTAAGACACATGGAAAGGAAGGCTTCTCACCAATAGTGTTTTTCGCCCGTTTCCCGCTGCCCTCCTACGGATACATACCCCTCTACAACGTCGTATAAAATGCTACCAAATGCGGTCAGTGGGCCAAAATGATAGGCGTCCGCGGAGAAAATGGAGTAAAATTTTCCCGGCCTTCAGCGGTTTTGACCAGTTTTCCCGTGCCCTCGTGCCACTGCGATACCTCGCCAAGTTCACTTGGGAAGTAAGTTGGGGTGTAAACTCGGGGCTATAAAATCGATAAGGCCGTATAGAATCGATAAGTTCGATCCTACCCGGACAGGAGACGTTGAAGGACAGCCATGCTCGAGGATACATTGACAAGCGCATCTCCATAGGTAGGTTACGTCGAACGACGATTCTCTCGACTCTCGGATGCTGTTACCAGGCAATTCAGCGGTGCGATGCAAGGTCGGGGGTAACACATCAGCGATATAAACATGCAACGGAATCGATGAACGAGAGGCGTCTCATGTCCGTCGAGGAATAATACGTGGAATCGTAGATGAAACTTATTCCACTGTGTACATTTGTTTAGCGGATCCGCGGAGGATTCTGGGATCGGCGGTGGTGGGATCGAGCGATAAATAGTCGAAACACGCCATACGGCAGCGTCGCGCGAGGGCAAACATATCGGCAACCTACGGCAAGTGTAATCATCGTCGTTCGAGCCGGCGGAGATGCGCTACTTATCGCCCGGTAACCATCGAGGACTACGTCTCCCTCTCTCTCTCTCTCTCTCTCTCTCTCTCTCTCTCTCTCTCTCTCTCGCGTCTCCGTGCGGCTCGAGAGTGCCCCTCGTATACACGATCGACGCTATTTCACCTCGGCTCTCTCGGACGCGACGAGCGTTAAATTCATGACGGCTCTTACGATCATCGCCTCTCATTCCCCATCTCGCGTATATTTTACTGCCGTACACTACATAACACGTATGGCTTCTACGACGTATACCCACCTCGACGGATCCCCATTCGTCCCGGCTACCTTCCTTTTTTTCCAACGTTTTTTCCTCATTTTTTTTACGGGCAGCAACATTCGCGACAGTTTTTTGAGGTTACGGACTCCATTGTCGTTTCTTCTGCTGCTCGCGCCAGCTGACGCGCATCGGCAGAGATTGTTCGCTGCTGAAGATCATTTTGTCAGACGCCATCTCCGCGGCCGGGTTGAAATTTCGAACTTGGAATGATCAGAACGCTCAAAACGCTGAGAGAATACTACCCCAAAAGATCGAAACTCCGAAAATGTGAACGGGGCCGGGTTGAGATTGCGAACTTTGAATGATCAGAACGCTCGAAACTCCGAAGGAATACTACTCGGAAAGATCAAAACTCCGAAAGAATTTTAGACGAAAGACCAAAACTCCGAAAATCTGAACAGCGTCAAAATAATTCGGCTGTGGAAGTTTTAAAAGTTTCAAAATTTTCAATAAATCGACGAATTATTTCAAGTTTTTTTTATTCGGTGATTTTGCGTCGATTTTGAAATTTATGTAGACGATGTTATACGTTCTGCATCATTTACAGTCAACTGTGTAGACTTTCGCTGGCATGATCTTGACAAGCTTCGTAATTTCGGAACATTAAAATTAGGAATTTTAAACCGTCCGCGCATTCGAAGTTCGGAATTTCAACCCGGCCCCCATGTCAAGCTCATGCCAGCGAAAGTCTACACAGCTGACTGTTAAGGGAGACTTTGTCCTTGAAATCGGCGGGAGGACCTCTATGGACCAGGCATTGCCGATTAGCGGTAATTATAAACACATTTGTGTAAACACATTACAAAACTTTAAACGCGTTTTTCTCGGAAACACGTTTTTAAAAATGGCTGACATTCTCCTGACCGCTGTGATTAACATATCGACCTGGAATTTGGAGAGCATACTCAGAAAATATGTATTCACGGAATGACGGATCGTTTTTTCGATAGATACATTTTTGCATTTATTATTTATCTTTTTATGCGAAAAAAACGCGAAAATTCGATTTTTTTTTATTGCCGCCATTTTCCGAAATTTGTACAAAACGAAAAACCCATCCATCATTCCATGACCAAAGGGTCACAGATGGATAATATGCTTTGAATTTGTGTTTCAGATCAACAAAGAGGGGGCAGTGATGTCAGCCGTTTACCTCCCGCGATTTGAGGACCTGTTTTCGCGGAGCTGCGACGGCCGCCATTTTGGTTTTTTTTATTTTTTATTTTTAACGTTCTGTATATCATGAATAAAAGCAAGAAAAATACCGCACTCAAAAAGCTTTATTCGTTTCCTCTAAAAAAATAAAATGTAAACACCTGAAATATGGCACTCCAAGGACAAAGTCTCCGTTAATAATGTAGAACGTATAACATTGTCTAGACAAATTGCAAAATTGACGCAAAATCACTTCTCGATAAGAAAAAATTCTTGAAATAATTCGTCGATTTATTAAAAATTTTGAAACTTTTCAAACTTCCGTAGCCGAACTACTTTGACGGTGTTCGGATTTTCGGAGTTTTGGTCGTCCGTGTAAAATTCTTTCGGAGTTTTGATCTTTCGCGGTAGTATTATTTCGGAGTCTTGAGCGTTCTGATCATATCTTGAATTTCGGAATATTAAAATTCGGAATTTCAAAGCGTCTGAGCATTCAAAGTTCGGAATTTCAAACCGGCCGCCCATCTCAGTCGCAGGGCTTTGAGGTTAGGTCGATTTGCAACCGATTTTTTAAACGTGCAACGACAGAGGGAGGTGTGCTATGCTGCCGATTGTGGGCAATGGGACGTCTAACAAGACCGTCCGGTTTCCGAGCACCGGAAGTGTGCCCATCTTCTTGGGTTTAGGTTTGGGAAAATAGTTTCGAGGTTACAGACTTGGAATAATTCTTGAAAAAAATGTGGACGATATGTTAAAATAATATGTTATAATGTAATGTTAAAATGTAAAACTGTCATTACGATAAATCGTTATTTGCCAAATTTCGAGGTCAGCCTCGTAAAAAATTGTCCAAGCCGGCAATTGTCTAGAAAAAAAAACTAAAAATGAAGTTGTTCTTTAGGCAAGCAGCAGAGTCGTGGCCACATCGATGAATGGGGCGAGAACGATACGCGATAGAATCTCTCGCAGGCAAAGTGCGCAACGGAAGCGACAAATGGCGACCGTTTGTTCGATCGAATCGAACGCCTGATTTTCTATGGGGCCAAGGCCAACACGCTGCGTGTTCTCGCATTGTGCGAACACGCAACTGCCCCGAGATGCACGCGTTATTATCGAGGCTCATTTCTCATTGGTTGTCCACTTTTCCTTTTTTTTTTCTTTCCTCTTTCACTTGCAACGTTTCCGTGTAAATTTATCCTCCTGGATCATGGATATTTTTCTGACGATCGAGTGGATTTGATAAAAATGCGATAAATCATCCAACCATCTGCCAGTGATTTCATTCACGTTGCAACATACGTGAAAAAAAAAAAAAATGATGAAACACACGCCAGGAATTCCTCTTTTCGGACGATCGTGTCATTTTTATTTTTTTCGAATGTAATTTATCGGATAAAAATTCGATGTTTTGGATCAAGCGACAAATTGTCGACCTCGATTATTTCAAAATCTTCGA
>OY723392.1:26857621-26890121 GCA_963210295.1 Ophion ellenae
TAGCGGCCTTAATTAATCGCGACGACGACGACGACGCGGTCGCGACCTGCGAGCCCGTACAGAAAGAAGGATGAGCCCGCAATCGGTATCGCATCCCGACACGCGAGACTTAAGACTCTCTTGTAATTCCCGACAGGCGTCGCATTCCAAAGCGTTTCTCACTTCTCGATATATGTACCGAGTCTCCCAACATCCGAATAATATGAAGCCCGGGAGACGCGTTCACTTTAGATTAATTCTACGTCTAAATCGATATCAAATATATATATATATATATATATATATATATATATATATATATATATATATATACAAGGTATTTATTTATTCATTATTATTATCATTACAATAATAGTGGGGTGTCTCAAAATAACCTGACAATTTAGTTTATTAACAAAACGTATTATTTGTTTTAAAAGTATGAAGATTTTAATGTTAATGAGAAAAAACGTTTATTTGAGAAAAAACACGTAGATTCCCTTATGATAAGTCAATCTACGTTTTTTTTCTTCAAATTCAGAAAATTTGAGGGGCAGACAGCTGTTCGTCTATCTATTTGACGTCGTTTGGCAAAGTTTCGACGGGATCTGAAAGCCGTTCCAGAGATTTTTGGGTATCTATAATTGTTCTACCATACCGACCGCGATGAGGTGTCATTCCGTTTTAAACTTTTGAAACTACTCACGACAACTTCTCTCACTTGAAGCAGCCTCACCATTTGCTTCTATAGGCAATCGATGTGCCGCAGCTGCAGATTTGTTCAAATTAAAGAAATAAATTAAAAGTACCCGCTAATGACGCTTGGTCGACTCAAAAATCGACATTTTCGCACGAAAAATGGTGATGCTGATACAAAATCGTTAATATGTCGAGGTTTTGCCAGATGTCCAACCATACGATTTGACGTTTTACATCTGATAAGTTCAACCATAACCTCCTGGTGGGGCCATCTTTTGTCAAACGGAGGAGAATTATTTGTACTCCCAATGAAAATATTCCGACTTTTCAAATAAATAATACCTTTTATTTATAAATTTAAATGTCAGGTCATTTTGAGACACGTTTTGTAATGCTACAATAACTCTAATGCAATTTGACTCAAGGAATATATAATAATATATAACTATAACAATATCAATAATAAATAAATAAAAATGTAACCGCAATATTATGAGTCCCTCTTGATTGATTGATTGAATAATTTTAATTAATTATCATTGTCATTATTATAGTAATAAATTTAATTTGAGAAATATGTATAGAGATATTTATTATATTATAACTACAACAACAATAATAATCGTAATAAATAGATCAATAAAATGTGACTGTCATTAATATGATATTTTAATGACAGTCACATATGATATGATAATTGGCTATTATTTTAGCAATTATTTCATTATTTGATACTATTATAATTAGAATATGATAATTAGCAATCACATTATATTAATTCATTATTGTTAATTTTATAGTCATGAATCAAATGTATAATTGAATATCTGGAATACACACAATATAATGAAAGACACGATTCAATAGCACACTTGAAATTTTAATGAAATATATGACATGAATTTTTTACCATACATACTGGCATTATCCAATAAAACATATTTATCATGTATACAAAATTGTCTTACATAATATTACATGTGCATATAGAAAATTATTTCATACACGTGGAATTTAGTATAAATATATGCACGTATTGATGGATGTATATTTATACTCAATAAGTATACATATACAGTGGGTACAAAAAGTATTTGTACCCACTTTTGCAAATTAACCTTCGAAAAAAAACATGCTTTATTAAGTTTCTGTTTGATGGCTTATCCTAAACATACATGGTGTCTGTTTACGAAAATCTTGGGTAAACACGAATAAAACAATTAAGCCAAATTAACAACAGTTTTGTGAGAGATGTACAAATACTTTTGTTACCCACTGTAAAACAATATATATATATATATATATATATGTATGTATATTCCTTTAAATAATATAATACGAATAACGATTATTTATAATATGTAGATAACACTATGCATATAATGCAACGTATATGCAAAATATATATAGGGGAAATGAACAAATTTTGAAACAACCAATACATATATAAGTGAAAATTGCGACCGATCTGAATATTAACCGCGCCAAAAAATCTCTGGCAATGTTGATAAAGGAGTTTAAGAGATTGAGGAAATTTTTATAATTATCGGGAAAACAATTTGTTTCAGTGAGTCATAATATAGAATTCAGAGTTTTGGGGCGAGATAATTCCCTACTCTTAAGGGGTCTTCTCACTTTAAACGCTAAAAAAGGTTATTTTCACGTTTTTAAAAATAAGTTTATGTTATAGATATTGATATAAAAGGTGTTACACTTAATGCACTTTCGAAATATATGTAAATTTTTTTAAAAATGTATTTATGTAACCAAAACCAACTTTAAACGCGTTTTTCTCGAAACACCGTTTTGAGATCGATATAAACTTCGAAACTACTGAACCGATCCTTATGCAATTTTAACCACACATTCTTTACAACTATGGCTATAGCGCATATCAAGGATATTTTTAAAATTTTAATATATACCGTTTTTGCCAAAAACGGTGAGAAAATCACGTTTTCTTTGTTTTTTCGAAAAATGTCCGCCATTTCGTTATTTTTGCATATATCAAAAATCGTATGATATGCGCTATAGCCATTAATATCCTGAATCTAAAACCGTTTGATTTTTTTTGTTTCGGATGATCCATCTCCACGATTTCATCAACTGCGCAGACCTACAATTTTTTTAGGGCATTTTTTAAACTACCAATTTCGTCTATAAATAGTGACTTAAATAAATAAATAATTAAAAAAAATGTATTTCGAAAGTGTATTTATTAAGGGTAACAACAACTTTTATATCAATATCTATAAAATAAACCTATTAGAAAAATCATGAAAATAGCCTCTTTAGCTTCTAAAGTGAGAAGGCCCCTTAAGTATCTTCTCCCCACAAATTGTGAAGAATTCCAGCGAGGTGTACCTTACGCTTTAAAAGATAAAGAGCGCTCAATGGGCTATACAGAAACAAAAGGTGAAAGTTTAGACTCATTATTATTGTTATACTTCGTCGTTATTCATCGCGAAGCACGTTTCAATGATGAAAAAAAAAGCGGAACAACAATGCTCGATCCAATTTAGATAAAGTATATCAATTACCGCGTGTAAAAAGAAAAAAAAATTCGTTAAACGAGCCTTTACACCGTTTTATGGGCATTATCGTGAAACTTGTATGCACCTTTCAGCGATACGCTAGATTTACGATTAATCTATCGAGCAATTTGATCTACTCGTAGCGCGGATCACGTTCGAGCAAACATTCTAATTTGAGCGCAGAAACGACTAGCGCAAAATTAATCATTCAGTCGCAAATACGAAACTACGAGCCCATAACAATCGAAACTCTTATCAAATTGAATTTTTATCTCGGTCGCGTCTGCGCTTCGGGAGGAAGAATTTTAACGAAGCGTGACTTAAAAATTGACAGAACCAATTTGCGCTTTGAAGCCAGCGAGAGATGATAACAAAACATCGCGGTGGAAAATTATTTTTTAAAAAGGCCTTGACTTTGCGATAAGAAAGATGATTTTTTTTCAAGTATGCAGAGAAGAGAGGAAAAATATCGATGTTTTTTGATAACATTATTTTTCAGGTGAAAGTTTTTAGGTGAAGGGCTCGGAGAATGGAGACACCTTGAAAATCATAGGTTACCTCAACGTGTCACCTCAATTTTCGATGAGTCCAATGACAAATCGAACGAATTTCAATCGCAAGCGGCCTGTTCGAAATACCTAATTGCTTATTTGGACGTGCCGCGCGTGGTATTCCTTTTTCAGTCTTGCGAGAGGAAAGGAGAAAGATCAATATACATACATACATACATACATATATAGATATATGTGTGTGTGTGTGTGTGTGTGTGTGTGTGTGTGTGTGTGTGTGTGTGTGTGTGTGTGTGTGTGTGTGTGTGTGTGTGTGTGTGTGTGTGTGTGTGTGTGTGTGTGTGTGTGTGTGTGTGTGTGTGTGTGTGTGTGTGTGTGTGTGTGTGTGTGTGTGTGTGTGTGTGTGTGTGTGTGTGTGTGTGTGTGTGTGTGTGTGTGTGTGTGTGTGTGTGTGTGTGTGTGTGTGTGTGTGTGTGTGTGTGTGTGTGTGTGTGTGTGTGTGTGTGTGTGTGTGTGTGTGTGTGTGTGTGTGTGTGTGTGTGTGTGTGTGTGTGTGTTTTGTGTGTGTGTGTGTGTGTGTGTGTGTATATATATATATATATACATATATTAGGGTGGTTAAAAAAATACATTTTTTTCTCATCGGAAAATTGAAGTATGTTAATAAAAAGACGGTTTTCCAAAGTTTGAGGGTCCTAAACAATTTTGTAGTTAGTGCTCAACCGCCTTTTTCATGTTTTTTTTTCATGATTATCGGAGCCTTAATTTTTTTTACCTCGATGCAGAAAACGTTGGTGCGTGATTCAATGTAAGTCTTGATTTAATTTTTTTTGTAAGAACACACAATTTTGATTTAAATATTTTTTTACCATAAAAAATTTGTATTTGCATTTTAAGAATCAATATATGTAATTCGGTTGTGAAAATTACATCAACCACTTGATGAACAAGAACACGGTGTTTACATCACTGAACGTCTGACAAGTATGCGTGTTTTTTGGAGAAATATGTTGTTTTGGAGTAAGAAAACAAAGATATGCGGATTCGAGAGTTACAAACCGCGGCCCTGTTGACGCTACTGCACCTTTGTTTCTCTGACTGTCTATGAGTACTTTTCGCGATTCATTTGACTGTCCCCAGTAGGTGCTGTATTGAGGCACGTCACAGTACACGTAAAAATAAAAATGTAAAAATGTTTCTTCGAACGATTTGAGCTTCCGTGCAGTTTTTTAGACTTGAATCTTTCACTTTGGGACTTTAATCAGGATTATAATACGTGCTTGATTAATTTAAAAAATATGCAAGTTGTGAACGACATAGCTGAGCGAGCCGTTTCTTTGATGAAAGATTTCAACGGCTTGATTACGAAAAACGAAGACCAAAAACAATATCTGGGCAAGTTGTGAGCGAGCACAGAAAAACCCATCCTTTTTGCGAGAAGGGAAATTATTATTCGGCTCGATCTTCGGAGTAATTACGTAAGTTTTTCAACAATCGCATACTGTGATTCAGAATGCATATTTTTTTAAACATCGTTTGGAATTATTATTTTTATTAAAACTACTTGAAGCGAAAACGACCTGTTTATGTTAACTTAGGAAATGCTACAGGGCATAAAAAGTTTTGAGAAAATGATATTGTTATGAATAATATTTTGAATAATACGATATTATTAGAAAATTGACGAAAAATCGAGAAAATAAATTGAAAGTCGTTCGAGCACTACCGAAAAAATGTTTAGACCTCTGAAATTTTGTACGAATCACTTTATCATAACGTAGTAACATTTACCGTTGAGTAGCGCGAAAAAAAAAATAATTTTTTTCTTGAACCATATACCAGCTGTCATACCCGGCACCGCTCGGGGGCGTACGATTTTCACTATTTCTCGCTATGCACTTTTTTCCGCACCCACACCAAGTGCGGATTTCCTTTTTGGCATTGTGAAAACGTTAAATTAATCTCTGTGGTATTAATCGCTGCTGAATATTAAGGAGGTTGGAGCGTTAGCCACAATCCAAGATTAAATTTTAAAAAGTACATGCTAATGTCTAGACAATGCCGAGTCTTTGCGAATTTTTTGAAAATTTTTTCACCACCAAACACTAGACACGAAATTTATATGTAAATAAAAATTTAAAAGAAACAAGCTTTCATTTTGTACTAAAAAGTAGAACAAAATTATTTTTCACCAAGTCACCTCTATGTGACTATAAATAAAAGCTTGTGGCGCTCAACTTTTCAAATATTTAATAGATTCGCTGAATTCAGTTTCATCAACCGTATTTAATTTGGCACTATAGTAATTAGAGAAATTATTATCACAGGTTTATACTCAGTTTTATGATTTTTTATTTAAGAAATCTAAGGTTGTTTCACAGTAAATTAAATTCAGTTGATCCGTTAACGGATTTATGAAAATTAAAGATTATATGTCCACATTTTGAGCGCCCCAACCTTGTATTTATAGTCACATATAGACGACTTGGTAAAAAATAATATTTTCTACTTTTTAGTACATTAAATAAGAGCGTGTTTTTTTATGATTTCTTTTACATATAAATTATTTTCTACTTTTTAGTATTTAATTTATTTTACTAGTTAGTTTTTGCCAATAGTTTACTAGTTTGCGAGTTTGTACGTTAGGAACATGGAATGCTTGTGAAAAATAACAAAGAATGTAATTGGGATTGAACTTCCGACTAATTACTGCATATATACTTTTCACATACAAACGCAGTCAGCTACGAATTTGTTTGTATGTGTCAGTGAGATTTTATATGGATGATTAGATATCGCTAATTTCATATGAGAAGTTGAAAATGTTTTAGGTATTATTATTATTTTTTTAATGTTGAATCATTCATCGTCACCTCTCAGATGCATGTTTGCAAAATTTCAGAGCTCTAAGTAGTCGGGACATGGGTGAAAAATCGATTTTGCGTTTTGCATCTCACACCAAGTCAAGTTCAATAAATGCTTGCAAGAAATAGTTTCATGTACGTAATTTTGCGTGCAGTTAGATGGGCGAGACTTTTACGCTACGGGTGATGTGATTTTTTTGGGTATTTAGCACCAAGATAAACCATTTTTAACAACGAATTAACGCAAACTAAATCTTTGTAAACATTTAGAAAAAAAACCCATCTTGCCCATCGTAAAGCATATACATTCAGTATAGAACCATCAAGGTTTGATGGAAGATTACGAATTTTGTCTGACGAATGAAGAGCATTGCTGCCAACCTCAATGTCCGCAAAGTTGTCGTATTCCGGCAACACTTAATATTAATTAATGGTAATAACAAATAATCTCGTGACAACAATACAATTTACATAATTATACATTACTCAAAATTTCATGCTGAGTTGTACAAAACATTCGCTGACGCAGCTTTTCACAATAATCATCGGCAATGTTATACTTTTTTAAATTGGTAATAACACAAAAGTTTTTCTAATTTACGTAATAAAAATTTAAAAATGCATAATTTTGCCCTTTAATTAGATATTTTATGGAAAATGAGCAGCTTCAGAATAAATTTACACGTCGTATGCATTTTTTGGGTTCATATAAGATGAAAAATGTATAAACCGTCATTTGGTTCAACTGGATCGCTCCAACCTCCTTAAAGTACATCATAACGTCATCTGATCACGACAGCAGAAACAGTACACTCGACGTGTCGAGTGAGGCGCGTGGTGACGTGCGCTCCCTCGCGGATGTTTTCGCTGTCAAAATGTTCTTTCAGCGAGTCTGACATTTTTGTTCACTGCTCGGCTCCCTGATAACCTAACGTGGTGATAGGTAGCTTAAAACTTGCACCGGGAATTACGCTATACACTGGTGAAAACCGCTTCAAGATCAGACAATTGGTTCTGAAGTTTATCCGGGGCAGACAGAAAACCAACCTTCATTTATAGGTATAGAAATGATCTACACATATGTATGTATGTAAACTACCGGTCGTAAGTTTCCGGACCCTTCAGATAATTGTTGAACTTTCGATCACTGGATAAGTGGCAAATAATGTTAGAATAATATAATTAATTTCATTTATTATTTTATGAAGATACTATGTAGTTCTGTACAATGGATTATTGGGAGTACAAATAAGTCTCCGCCGATAAAAAAAAATGGGCGTTTGTTGTGAAAGAACGGTATTTTATGTTTTATTTAAAGTATTGTCTATCGCTAGCCACTACTTTTTCCCACCTTTCTGGCAGCATATGGATACCGCGTCGGAAGAACGCTTCATCTTTCGAGGCTATCCAGGAAGTGCTGATCAGACAGGCCGTGCGTCATCGATGGAAATAAATGATAGTCAGAGGGAGCAATGTCTGGTGAAAACGGCGGGTGGCGTAAAACTTCCCAATTGAGTGTTATAAGTGACCCTTTCGCTTATGCCTGGCAAGGAGCGTTTCACATGTGCTAAATAGGCGTTCAACGTTTCTCGGCTTCAGTTCATACGGAACCCAATTTCCTTGCTTTTGAATCATTCCCAACGATTTTAAGGCGATACCCCCACTTGTAGCGCAAAAAAAGGCCTTTTTCATGAATTTTTTTAAAGAAAACTACAAAACTTTTTTAATCGATCAATATACCATCTTAAAGAACACATCTTGAAGAACTTTCAGTAATTTTTTTATTGAAAAATATTACATTGTTTAGTGGCAAATGGCCGTCAATGAAATAATGTTTTTATCTACACGGTTTGCGGCGACCAACATTGCGGCGAAGTGGATCATCTGAAGAAAAAAATGCGGATGGATTTAGTCAAATATAAGTATAAACTAGTCTTTAATCGAAGGATTTTAAAAAATATTCATTTTTCACAAAATAGCGGACAGTCAAAGTTAATGGTTCGATTTTAACGAAAAAAAAACGGCCGTTTTTTGGCTATAAAACGGCTATTTTTTTCGAAAAAAAGAATCGAACGATTAAAGACTACATTTTTATGTATTAAATAAGCCAGCAAAATTTCAAGAATATCGGTTCATTAGTGTTCGAGTAATCTTGGTCACCGACTTCAGAAATGCCATTTTGAGAAAAACGCGTTTAAAGTTTCTCTTTCAACGCTCTTTCAACGCGGATTCTTCTCTTTCAACGCTCATATCTCAGTGAATTTTGTTCGGATCGACTTGAAATTTTCAGGACATATTCTCAGATACTTATACTTCGAAAAAATGCAATAAAAGAAAAATCGATTTTTTCAAAATCGCAAGTGGGGGTACCCCTTAAACGATGTAAAATTGCTTGTTGAGTCATTCCTAATGTAAGTCCAAGTTCTTCTTGCGATTGGCACGAATCTTCTTCCAATAATGCTTCCAAGTCCGCGTCTTCGTACACTTTCTTCACTTTTAAAAAAGTTATGTGATGCTGACACAAACTCGCTAATATTTCAAGGCTATGGTTTTGCCAGATGTCCAACCTTACGCTATGATGTTTTACATCTGACAATTTCAACCATAACTTCCTGGTGGGGCTATCTTTTGTCAAACGGCGGAGACTTACATGTACTCCCGATGTATTCTAATATAATTTTGCAATGATCCAAAGTGATCAAAAGTTTTGCAATGATCAGAAGTGACGGAAATCTTTTCACCGGTAGTGTATACACTATAAGATGATGCACTGTAGTGTACTCACAAAAAGTTTCCATTTCATGGTCCTTCCGTACATCAACTAATTACCTTTTTACTTATAACCAACATTTTAATCATCAGCAGAAGATGAAGATTTGTTTTCTAAATTCCTTCAAGGAGAAATTTTAAATTGTAATCAAAAGTGGATACAAAAAAACAAACACTTTAAAAAAGTCGACTGTCCTCATACTCAACATTATTCAAACCCCAATGACTTCAAAATTCGAATAATTGTAAGCATATTTATATGAAGGTCATTTGAATGCCCGTAATGTTTTTAAGATCAACGATTTTTTCTGATCTGATCGTTTGATTTTCGTTTGATTTTTTCTGATGGTCGTTCTGATATTTAGGTAGATACAACGGGTCCAAAGAGTACTTTTCCGTGCGGACGGGCTCGCTGCGCGCCGCGCTGTCCGCGCCGACTCGGTAGATCGCGCGCACGCTCGTGCGCCACGTCCGAGTGTCCGCGCGCGCGCTGTTACGAATCCTGCCAATCACCGTCCCGTGTAATCGATATCTGGGGGGTTCGGGATGTAGGTGGGTATCGCGCGAGCGCGATCGATACGATCGGCTCCGCCCCGGGCGTGTTGCACAGCCCGAACGATTTATAATGTTAATACAGCGCGCACGCACTCGGCAACGCGCACTTTCCTATAATTATCAGGCCCTCAAGTGTGTACGCCACATTGCGCATCGCGAATTAATGCGAACGCGAATCCAGGGTCACATTTTTCGTTCCTCTTTCGCGATCCCTCCTTTCAATTCCCTCTCAAATTTATTCCCCCGCCTCGTCGCTCGTAATTTTCCGACCTGTCGACACGGCGAAATAAAATCTGAAACGAAAAGAAATGAAGTAGTCAAATAAAAAAGTATGAAAAATTGCCGGAGTAAAATCAAATGCCAGGACCAAAAAAACAATATCGAGTCAAGGCAAAAACTACGAAAGTAAATCCAATAGTCGTAGAAAAAAGGAAGAATATTAATCGTTCTTGCTTGACACGAGAGAGACGAGTCTCGATGCCTATTTTTCCCTGCGGGCCCGCAGTCCTTCAAAATCGAGATCTCGCTCGGTCCCATCACAAACCGAGCGTGAAAATAGACGCAACGGGCGCTTGAAAAAGAGCAGCATCAGAGTGAACAGCAGAATCGTCTCAGTCTCGAGCTATCTCGACGACGGGGCCCACACGATGTTTGTCTTTCTCACGATACGGTTACGAGTGACTTGCGTCTTTTCTCTACACACATACACATACACACACGCGTGCATACATAGAAGTGAGCTTCCATTCGAGAGCACATATACACATACATCTATATACATATGGACAGAGACCATTATACGGAATTGTACTTCTGCGTTTCGCTCGACTCATCGACGGTTCTCTAATTTCTTTCATTCTGAAGCTTCTCACACGACTTTACGAACGTCCACTCGAGTATACCGATTTCCATACGGGTCTACTTCGGATTGTTTGATCGAGACTCCGGGTACACGTACACGATGTTGAAATCCCCGATACAACCTGATTGATCGAACAATGCGACTCTGTTTCAGTTCGGGTGCGTTACCGATCTTGCCGATCTTACCGATCTCACCGATCTCACCGATCTTACCGATCTTGCCGATCTTGCCGATCTTGCCGATCTTGCCGATCTTACCGATCTTACCGATCTCACCGATCTCACCGATCTCACCGATCTTACCGATCTTACCGAGACCTTACCGATCGCCTGTCAGCAGTCGGCAAGACACGGAGGATCTACGCGTCGATCTACACCGTGAACCAATTCGATCGGTACTGACCGCACGGGCTCGTCCTCGAGATCGACCCTGACATTCTTGTTGTCGCAAGCAAATGGTCTGCCGTGTCTCGTGTGTTCCACGCGTGTTCGTGACCAGAAATGACAATGAAGGATTTGTCGATCGAGAGAATTTCCACTTTCGCACGATCGTTGCTACGAATGTGTCTCCGGTTTTTTTTAGCCCGCGCTCCCGCGATGCTCAACTGTTATTTTTGTCTTCTTTTTTTTTGCTTGGATGACTGGAAACGCCGAATAAAGAGCACTAGCAGAGAGGTCCATTGTTTTTCACACGAAGGTGCACCCGCGGAGTGACCTCTCCTTTTCTCTCTCTCTCTCTCTGTCTTTATGAGGCGCGCCGGAGAAAGGTCGAGCAATATAATGGAGGACGGGAGCACTCGGATGACCGCCGAGTGTAAATACAACGGCGAGGTGAAAGAGCGAGATGGAGAGATAGCGAAGTGGAGAAGTTGAGGTAGAGAGAAGGAGGAAAAAAGAAGGGAAAGGAAAAAAATCGACGAATGAAAAGAAAACAATGACGAGTTTGCAGACGCGAAGTGAGTGCCTTTGCTCGAAGATTCGTGCGCGTGGCCGTGCCCGAATCGTCTCGAGTGGTCGATTCGAGTGTCTCACGACGGCTCTTTATCCGTCACTCCTTCGTGCTAGTTCGCTTAGATGCTGAAAAAACGACACACACACGTACATACGGATATGAAGGATGCATATACATTGAAAATTTTTTTTTTAATGAAAGAAAAAAATTAAACACACGGGAAAAGACAAATCAGGAAAGATAATATATATATATATATATATATATATATATATATATATATATATATATATATATATATATATATATATATATATATAATAATAATTTATTTGTAGTTAATTAATGATTTTTAAAAATGGAATGATTGTCTATTTTTAGTTTTCCATTCAATTTTTTCATTTTTTAATATACATGTATATGTATTTCTATATATACGCATTTTTTTAAAAGGCACACGAGCCTGTATCAGTGTCTGCCGTTCAGAGGTCACGTCGGTAGAGTGAAGGTCAAGACTCTCCAGGGGAGAAAGCACCGGAGCTGCTAATACCCCCGAGACAGCCTGGATCTCTTCTCAAAGTGCATTCGTACCTAAACGCATATATGTACGTGTGTACGTTGTCATATAAAAGACGAGGGGTTTATTTATGTGAATGTGGCATACGAGAACGAGCCTGGTGGAATCGCGTAAACGGTAAATTAGCATTATGGTCCCATTGCCGATGTGGCGACTCCTAGCGGTCCGATCTTTGCGGCGTTTTTTCGACTCGATCCCCGTGACGTTCTTGATCCGCTGGGTATCCTTCTGGCTCTGATTTAACGTGGCCGTATCCATCCGAGGCTCGGGTCGCGCAACTGCTCGTGGTCAAGGTCACGGCTTTCGACTCAAGGTCACCCTGCGACCGCGTTACTCGGATGACCGAGTAGAGTCGTCGACTCGAGATGCGACAAGAGTCGAAATTTCAAAGATCCCGATTTACGTGGTCATCGAGAAGAGGTGGAGGAGAACATCGGATACCCAAATGGGAAGTGGAGGGTCGATGGGCATGGGAAGAAGAAATTGCAGGACCGGCTATCTCGGGGCTGAGTAATTAATTGAATACAATAAAGATGGGCTTGCCCCTTCCGGTATCTTGGATCGTGGCCCCTCCTACCATCATCGTATGGAACGAGATTCGAGCGAGCGCGCGCCACAAAGTTCCACCTGCCGAAACTTGGCAACGGAGACAACGCAGCCGGGGAAATTTTTCAACGACGATCGGTGCCGTGGAGTCCCTCGGGGAGCGATCCCACGTTGATGGAGAATGGAATCCAGCGTTGATGGTCGATGGAACGAGATCAATGGGGCACTTGGTATCAGCCAAGGATCATCTGCCGAGCCGAGTGAGAGGAGGCCTCTCGAATACGATCCGATAAATTCTCCACGATGGTCCGAATGACCCGGATGATTATAACAATTAAGCGATAAATCGATAATTAATCGGCAGGTTAATTGCGAATTGTGGTGAATGCTGAGCCCCGGCACATACGAGGCCCACCTTCAACGACTCGCCTACTTTCAACTACTTGCAACAATGCTCCGCCATTGTTCCCTCGTAACTGATCGCCAGGCCTGCGATACTCGGCTTGAGTCAACGCGTCGTAGCCAACCGAACAACCAAGTGTGGGAGGCTCAATGGGATGGCAGATAGTGAATTGTGCGCCTGACGGTTTTCCTCTTTGCTTGTCACTTCGTATATCGTTTCGTTCTTCCTTGTGTCGACTCGTTGATCGACCTGCCTGCAGTTTTGGTGACTTGTGAGACCATTTTGGGCCAGATGGAAGAGGATTAGTTGACGAAAAGTTACTTGGAGAGATTGCGGGGTCCTCGATCTGGCACTGCTCGATCGTATGATCACAGGGAACCTTTTGGAGCTTTCGTCAAACGATGATTGGGAACCTCGTGGAGCTATGATCAATTGATCATAAGAACATGGGAACCTACCTACGATCATTCAATGAAGGAATCGTATGATCATTTCATCATACAAATCTTTCTATCAAAAGATCGTTCCATTCTATTTAGTCAACCTGTGCCAGTGCCCCACCATGATGGGAATCTTTAGTAGCATCCAATCGCAAAATTCAATTAACATTGCTACCTTAGAGAGCAGTCGAGTGGCTCGGATGTTCGTTCGAAGCTCTTCAAGGTGCGTTTTCTCTTTTTGTTCGTAATTATTGTCGATAGGAGCATGATCGCGTATGGCTGCAAAACACTGCGGGATGTGTTTCCGGGGCTCTGTACCTCGTTGATCTATCGATTTGCGATGCGCGTGGAGTAGATGTTCGCCGAGTCCCGAGACAATGGAAAGCTACCGGAACATTATGGAAAGCGCGAGGGAGGAACATAACACGAGAGGAGATATAAGGGAATGGATGAGTGCGGAGAGACACACCTGTTGCAACATCGACCATACTCGAAGTCGTGAAGAGAAAGACGGAGTGAGAGAGAGAGAGAGAGAGAGAGAGAGAGAGAGAGAGAGAGAGAGAAAGAGAGAAGGGAGAAAAAAAGAAAGTGGAACAAGAAAACGCCGGAGAATAACATGAGACAAGGAAGGCAGAGAAGATGAAGAGGATGTGTGAGTCTTGTTCTTCGCAGGTGAGCAAAGATCCGCGAGGTTCGAAAACGCTCTTCCCGCAGCTCAATGCTGCCTTCAATCAAATAAATAATTTTTAGGACTAGCGAACGTGCAACGTCGAGCATAAATTATCCGCCGACGTGACCAGGCCAGCCAGTCTCGAACACGCTCGGTGCAACACCTTCGGCGTTCGGTCGTAAGGTCTGGATACTGAATACAGAAATTTCACCCTACACTTCAATGCCCAGCTGGCATTCCATCGTTGCTAGCAAAATAAGAGTCCGAATGGGATCTGACGCATGGAAGATCTTGGCATGGCCTTGAGCGGGTTGAATTGTCTCGAGCGGACAGCTCATTATCGAAGATCATATCAATGGCACTCAGTTCCTGATGATCCCAAGAACTTCTGTCCATGTTTCTGCAACGGCTACGTCTGCCTTCTGGATTAAACCATTAGTGACATCACGATCGTTAACGATCGCAGATCGAGTTTTGTCGTGACTATAAGCAATGAAAGTTCTCTCTGACGTCGATCGGCGCGATCCTCGAGGAGCAGCGTGTTCGGATAGGATCCTAGGAGGGATGACTAATTGATAATTGCGGGCAACTGGTGGGTGGATCCAACGGCGATGTTATCTCGCAGGGGGATTTATCTGGTACGGGCGGTATTTTTTGCAGCAAGAGTTCGCAAGGCGGTAATGGAGGAATCCCGTCGCGACGGATGTGCCGTTAGAGGCATGTGCGGTCGTGGTTCATGGCTCATTGGATACTCCTCGAGGCTTTGGAGACCCTCTGGTGTTTTTCAAAAGTGCCGAATGGGCATGTGCCTGGAGAAGAGCCTGAGAATGTCACCAGGCGACGGGAAATTATTGGCCGACGGTCTCATCGAGCTCCTTCGGCATGGCTTGCAAAAATCAAAGTGTCGTGATGTCACGAGCGATCGTCTTAGTGACGCATCTTCCAGTTTGGGCAGTGTGTGTCATTCTGTGGCGGCATGGTCGGCGTCCAACTGGATCATCCCAATGTACCATTATCCACGTATCGTAACTACTTAACTTAGTACGTATCCACTCAAAACCGCATCATCCTCGTATTTTAACTACCAGCTCAGCTGTACATTGTGGCTATGTGGCGAAGAATCCTGCTACATAATCCTAGTGACTAACCGAACAGTTCAGCTAGGTAATGGTTCATGATGTAATAACGAGGAGCCATATCACAAGCTGCACATCCTCTGGTTCAGGCATGCCCAATGTCATGCTATGTGTCAAGTAGGTCTTCCACAGCATCTCAGTGTGTTGAATACCAGTTTAGCTGGGTCTTGATCGCCGGTTCGGCTGGGCTTTGATCACCAGTTCAGCTGGGACTTGATCGTCAGTTCCGCCGGGTTATGTGTGGCAGCAAAGAGTCATACCACATCCCTCCTAACTGCACATCCTTTGTGTCCAGGTCTGCATAGTGTCATGCTACGTGTCAAGTAGGTCTTCCACAGCACCCTAGTGTCTTGATCACCAGTTTAGCTGGGTCTTGATCAGCAGTTCAACTGGGATCATCAGTTCAGCTGGGACCTGACCGTCATTTCCGCTGGGGTATGTCACGCTGTAGCAACAAGAGGTGATACCACATCTACCACATACTACTGCTACGTGTCGAGTAGGTCTTCTAAATCATCCTAGTGTCTTGAATACCAGTTCAGCTGGGTCTCGATTGCAGGTTCGGCTGGGCTTTGATCACCTGTTTAACTGGGTCTCCATCAGCAGTTCAACTGGGTTTTGATCACCAGTTCAGCTGCGACTTGATCGCCAGTTCCGCTGGGTTATGTCACGCTGTGGCGACAAGGAGTCAAACCGCATCAATTTTAACTCCACGTGTTCTGATCCAGGCCTGCACATTGTCATGTTACGTATCAGGTAGGTCTTCCCCATCATGCTAGTTGCACGTGCAGCTTTGGAGATGCGGCAGGAGGTTCGGGCGTGTTGTTCTCCTTCGAGGGGAGGAGGGCAGTTGGGGTCGTCGATGAGGGTTGAAAGAAACGAGGCTGCATTGTTTGCCGAGTGATCTCGGTGTATTCTCTCTCTCTCTCTCTCTCTCTCTCTCTCTCTCCCTCTCTCTTTCGTCCTCTCTTGGGAGAGCCGATAATTCAGTAATGAACGTAACCCCACGAGACTCAGCCAGGGCTCTTCCAAGAGAGGGCTATAATTACCGATACCACGTCGGATAATGGCCGTGCATAGAGGGGGAGGATTCCCTTAACTTTCTTCGCGGTTGAACGCCCGTAGAGAAAAAGAGACAGAGAGAGTGAGAGAGTCCTGCGCGAGACCTCCTCGCTTACATCTTAGAATGGGCAGCTCTAAATTAATAAATCAATGCTCCATACCGCTTGGGGAACGAAGACCAAGAGAAAGAGAGAGAGGGGGGGGGGCGAGATAGAGCGCAGTAAGGCCAACCGTGAGCTTATCCGATCCGCTGTGGGTGGAGTTTGTTTGTTTAAGAGCAGGATTTATTAATTTTTAGCTGGGTGGTATGTATTCACAGGATCGTTTCTCCGGTACATCCGGCGCCTTTTCTTGCCTCGGCTTCAATACACAATCCCGGAGCTCGTTGTCGTGATCCTTCTCGCCATTCCTCACCTCATCGCGCCTACCCCCCCTCGTCCTGTTACATTTCTCCCTTCCTCAACTCATCTTCGCTTATCCCATTGTTCCATCACCCCCCTGTACAATCATCGAACCGAATCTCATTATTCGAGCGCTTAAAACCATTTAAAGCGGATTAAAAATCCAATCACCACGATTTGACAAATGTAAAATGATTTCGTCTTTTTGTTAAAAAACACAAACAGTTGAAAAATTAAATTTATTAAAAATTCAATAATTATAATTGTATCGACACAATTAAATTGATGGGAGAATTTCGTGTTCTCGTAATTGGCTGTCGAGTAGAAAAAGAGAGGAAAAAAATAACGCGGCGACTCCGGCGAAGGGTCGAGCGTGGTGAAAGGGCCTCCGACGAGGTTCGAGACAATGCGACTCGTGCCTGCCAGTGCCATCTCTCGGTGTCCGGACGGACCCGAACCTCCTCTCGGATCGGCTGAATTAATTTTTCAGATCGTTTCCAGAGTGCAAGAATTAATCGCTCTTGTACCCCTTGATTCGTCTTAATTGCCGCATGATTAATATCCGCGATTCTCTTGCTTGATAATTACGTATTTTTTTCGCTTCTTCTTTACGTCAAGCTCGCGGAGATCTCTCCCGTTGCAAGTCTATGTCGATTTCTCTCCTTCCCACGCGCCATGTGAATAAAAATCTTTCGAGCACACAATTTCACCGACACGACTGCGTCGCGATTGAAATTAAGAAAAAAAACACACACACAAAGGAAGTGAATGAAAAAAATGTAAAAAAAAAATGTTCTCGCACTGTCGTCCAGCAATCAGTTGCTTTACGCCAGTACTTTCGTCTCGCACGAACGCCTGTTAATAACAATTTCACCGCTTTGGCGTGCGCGCGAGAGACCCTCCTGCCAAGGGCAAAAGTCCTCTTCGCAGAATCCGAAACGAAAGATTCCGCTGCCTCTTTCGGCTCGCGGTAAAATTCATTGCCGTCGACTCTTTCAATTTCCGATCGTCGGAAACGAAGAACCAAAATGGTCGCTGGACATTGACGGACGGCGTGCGAGCTTTTTATTGGCTAACCATTTTTTTTGTTTTGAAATTTTATCGTCGAGCCCCTGGGACGCGAAATAAAAATAAAGGAGTTCTGTTCGGTTTACTTGTAAAATTAATTCGCACGGTTGCAGTGTCCGTTTTAGTTTGCTAAATTTGATTGAAAAGTACCTGTTGCTCTTTCGCACAAAATTCTAAATCGTATATGTAATTTATTTCAATTTATTTATTGGTGTTGTAAATGTGGCAAATGATTCTGTCGTTGCAAACGTACATGCAAATATTTATTTGATGCATTTACGGCAATATGTCCGTACGTATTTACATGTTTATTTGCTCCGACAATTTTTGTAATAATGATAAAATATTAGTTTGTTTAAATAAAAATAATATTTATAATAGTTGAAATAATAATAATATTATTGTATATATTTAACATTATATATATATATATATATATATATATATATATATATAATTCAATTTAATAATGATATAATGATCTAAAATTACTACTCTGTTTTAACAATAATAAGACGACAATTTAAAAAATGACAATCTCCTGATAAAGAAATTATAATATTGATGGTTGGTGTTGGAATGAATTCGTGGCGTTTTACAAGAGATGGCGTCGGTCGTGCAGTGCTTCGTTGTTACCGACAGTAATGTATTCATCGTGAAAGAGCTATCATCCAATGTCATTTGCTGTACATAACCCTTTTTTGAATCGTAAATAACATCACTTTATAATTTATTGAATATGCCAACATTTGTGCTGAATACAGTATTTTTGCGGGGAGTTTTACTTCCCGGTTTTTTGCATCGAATTGTCACTGGTGATGAAAAATGGATCCATTGCGACAATCTGAAGCGCAGAAAGTCATGGGTTAAGCCCGGCCAACCATCAACATCAGTGACAAAGCCAAATATCCATGGATCTAAGCTCCTGCTCTGTATTTGGTGGGATCAGAGGGGGGTGATTTATTATCAACTGCTGAAACCGAATGAAGTCATAACTGGGGATCGCTACCGACTGCAATTGATGCGCTTGAGCCGTGCATTGAAAGAAAAACGACCGGCATACTCCGAAAGACATGACAAAGTCATTTTGCTGCACGACAATACTTGTCTGCACGTCGCAAAACCGGTACAAACATATCTGGAAACACTTAAATGGGAAGTCCTACCCCACTCGCCGTATTCTCCAGATATCGCTCCTCCTGGTTACCATTTGTTTCGCTCGATGGCCCATAGTCTGTCAGAGCAGAAGTTCACTTCTTACGAAGATCGTCAAAAATGGGTCGATTGGTGGATTGCATCTGAAGACGAGGCGTACTTCCGACACGGTATTCGTACCCTGCCCGAAAGATGGTCAAAAGTTGTAGAAAGCGATGGACAATACTTTCATTAATGTATTTTTTTATTTTCATTTAAAATAAATATTTTTTGATTTCATTAAAAAAAACGCTGCGAATTAATTCCAAGTCCTAATACGATTACAAATGACGATTCCGAAATTAAAATGGCAATTGTCATTCGAACGACGATGATGAGTGAATAAATTTAAAAAATAGATGACAGGAAGTATTTAACCGGAGATGTGATTGGATTCGATCCGTCGTGGTGTGGTTCGCGAGGAAAGGGGCGCCGTATACATACAGAGAGACGTTGACTACCTTATCCGGAGGTAGAAATTAGAGGCTCATCATTCAGCCCCGCTCCTGTGTTTTCTGGAGTGAATAGCTCGGGCGACCGACCGTAATCCCTGATGATAATGACTGCAACAGGTGTTCGAGTGCCATGTGCTGCCACCTTCGCACCTCTTGGTGCCCGCTCGTTGTTGGGATCGTTGATCGACGCTGCAATATCCGAGCCGAGCCAACGGGCATTAAATCCGCCATGTTTTCTGCCTCCGGAATCTCTCAACGCATCTATATAAATGCACGTTTGTTGGTTATAGTTACTCGCGATCAGGAGCTCCTTCCTCGTCGTTCGCTGTTCGCCAAGACCCCCGAGGAAAATTCTTCCGATCCTCTATTGTTACGAGGCACACTGTGAGCCATTTTTTTACGGTCTCATATACGACAGCTAAATTTTACTCCACTGGGGGTAATTTAGTTTTCCGTTCGCCGTAACTGGCACGTACGCGATGTCGGGGCTTTCCAGAACAGCACTCCTTTATCCGCTATTTAGGCTGGTCCGTAAATCTCCTATTTTATCGTGTCTCGTGGATTATTACATTTTTTATAGGATACATTTTGGTATTGCATTATTGGATTACTTATAGTAGAAATTATTGGCTGTTTTTGTAGTATTATTTAGTTTATATCTATGTGGATGTATATCAGATTTATTTATGAATGCATACAATTGTTATTTGTGTGGGAAAACTTATTTATTATTTATGCTGGATGCATGCAACCTTTTTAACCCAACGTTGACACACTGGGTCATTTTGACCCGGGCGAGTTTTAAATAAAATGCTTACATTCGCAAAATGTAAAGTTTTCAATAATTTTTTACAACAATTCAATTGTATACTTTCCGAATTACAATTATGTAGATATTTCAAGTAATGTTTGAAGTTTATCCGTGATTTTTTTCAATAAAAGCCGACCGAAGGTTTGTTAATGGCAGATAGATAAAGTAACATCCGGGTCAAATTGATCCGGTGTGTCACAATCGTGGTCACATATAAGAGTGTCGATGAAGGGTTTACATTCACATTCGTTTTTGAATGTATACTTTTATAACAATATATTATTTTATATTGTTTTATAAGTATACTATTCGATTATATCGATTAAAAATGTTATGTATATATACGTTGGGTATAATTTAATTTTTATGTATATACCTATGCGTCGAACATTTCATATTTATATATTTATGCAAAGAATAATGTATACTGAATATTGATGCGCGAAGCGCACGCGAGTCATTTTATTTATTTTCAGTCAAACTTAATTTACATATTTCACAATGAATTACATTATATTACAAAATCATTCTTACATCGAATGAAAAGAAGCTTGCCTGTTTCTATTATTACTGAAATGTTATTCATACATCTGAATGCAGGAACATGTTATTTTTATATTTGTAGAAAAAAATATTTTTTTACAGAGTAATTGCTGTTGAATATTAACGGCTAAGGGCATATCATTTATCAAGGCGTTAACCCCACTTGTAGCGCAAAAAAAGGCCTTTTTATGAATTTTTTTAAAGAAAACTACAAAACTTTTTTAATCGATCAATATACCATCTTAAAGAACACATCTTGAAGAACTTTCAGTAATTTTTTTATTGAAAAATATTACATTGTTTAGTGGCAAATGGCCGTCAATGAAATAATGTTTTTATATGCACGGTTTGCGGTGACCAACATTGCGGCGAAGTGGATCATCTGAAAAAAAAAAATGCGGATGGATTTAGTCAAATATAAGTATAAACTAGTCTTTAATCGAAGGATTTTTTGAAATATTCATTTTTCACAAAATGGCGGACAGTCAAAGTTAATGGTTCGATTTTAACGAAAAAAAACGGCCGTTTTTTGGCTATAAAACGGCCATTTTTTTCGAAAAAAAAATCGAACGATTAAAGACTACATTTTTATGTATTAAATAAGCCTGCAAAATTTCAAGAAGATCGGTGCATTAGTGTTCGAGTAATCTTGGTCACCGACTTCAGAAATGCCATTTTGAGAAAAACGCGTTTAAAGTTTCTCTTTCAACGCTCTTTCAACGCGGATTCTTCTCTTTCAACGCTCATATCTCAATCAATTTTGTTCGGATCGACTTGAAATTTTCAGGACATATTCTCAGATACTTATACTTCAAAAAAATGCAATAAAAAAAATCGATTTTTTCAAAATCGCAAGTGGGGGTAACCCCTTAAATACATAAGAAGTCTTTGAGTTTCGTTGTTGTATTCCGGTTTTCAAGAAGTGCATTGAATTTGTGTAATACACAAAAAAAATTGTTCAATCCTTATCGAATCCTCCGGTTGGGTTGAATCCTCACACAATCCTGATAAAAAATTAAATCCTCGTTTCATTCTTATAAAACGAAGGGTACATCGTTCTGACAATCGATACATCGAAGCTGACAAAGAATGTAAGCATGCATTTATATTAAGGGGTTAGACTACAGTAACGGATATAAAATCGTGTGCGAATTTAACAATTTTGTTTCGTATGAAAAAGTGATTCACTCATAAAATGAATTACACATCTATTTAGTATGAATATCAAGCTGTTAGGAAATATATGTTTTTTCTTCGATGTTCAAGATGGCCGACTCCTAATATTCTCGTTTGTTATATTTTTCGTTATTTTTTTTTTTTGGGCGCTCTGCGGTGTGTGTGTGTGTGTGTGTGTGTGAGAGAGAGAGAGAGAGAGAGAGAGAGAGAGAGAGAGAGAGAGAGAGAGAGAGCTTTCGCGGTCACGTAGTTAAATTGCTTCGAGTCATACGTTACGGTAGCTTTTCGTGGAAAAGGACACTTTCATTAGAGTGGGACGGGAAGAGAGAAGGCCACAAGAGAGCTGTGAGTCCGGTAGCGTTGCGGCCGCGAGTCTTCAATCTGCGGAGACAGGTTGGTCGTGTAAGAGTGGTAGCGGGAAGTGTCCGTGTGTAAGTTCGTTCATGAAAAGCCTCCGAGCACCACCGCAGTGAGGCTCTCCGCGTCCGTAACGTATAACACACTTAATATCCCTAGTCAATTTCAGAGCGTATACGCGCATGGGAGAGCCGACGAACACATTCAGTCATCCCGGAGTCCAGCATGGAGCGCGAGAGTTAGTGCACGAGAGAAATACTCGCGATGGTTTGTGTACGGATATACGTGTCCGCTAATCTATTGGTTGTAACGAATCCGCTGCGGCCGACCGATACGTCTGCGCAGCGCGCAAACTCGACCGGTAGCCGATGCCTGCTGTTCAGGCATTCATCCCGTTTGCAGTTACGGCCACGAGTCTGAGGTCACGGGCCGTGAGAATTTTCGCCGACGACGCAACGATCAAGATAAGTGTTGTGTAGGAATCTCAATACCAAATATCTTGGTGATCATGCCCAAAAGCCATCAGGTATCGTATCCAGATTGCTGGGATTGTAGCTGAGCCGAATAAGAAAGCTGGCAGTTGGCTCGACGTCGTGGCACCTTGGATCGAGGCTCAACGGTCGATTTTTGAGCTTCCGAAGAGGCACCAATGAAGTCCATTGGGGATGCGAATGAATCCTGACATCATCTTTAACAGCCATCTAGCTCACAGAGCCAGGCGTTTTCCGGAACCCATTCGTATCAGGATCCAATCCCAATGGCGCACGTTAGAGATGCGGACCACTTGTAGCATCATATCTAACAGTCAGCTAGCTGGCACTGATGCGCTCCAACTGAATTGTTAGAAATCAAGATTGAAGCCGGTCCAGGTGTATCTGCATTCCGGAACCCAAAGAAACCCAAAAGCTGTTAAAAAAGTGCAGGCCCCTGAGAACCGCGACTAAGCCAGATGGTAAGGCTAGTAGTTGATTTCGTGGCTGAAGACTTTCAGCCGAGGTTCCAAGGTCGATTTTTAAGCTTCCGATGAGGCACCAATAAAGTCCATTGGGTATGCCGATCACTCGTGTGATCTTCAACAGCCACCTAGCTGGCATTAATGGGTTCTAACTGGACTGTTCAAAATCCAATGCGGAGACGGTCCAGGTGTATCTGCATTCCAGAAATGAGTAACGCCACCAAACAAGGATTCCTCGCGATCATCGGCTATTGAATGAAGACAGTTGCCCACATTAGGATAGCAACGTTCAAGTTCTCTCGGCACACGAGCTTCGCCATTGAACGATCGATCGGCAAGAACGGCGCAAGGTTCTCCGTCCACCTACACTGCGTGCGAACCGGTGGCAAAATGCCCCGGGGGCGCTCCCGGTAGTCTCAATTATAGAGTATGACTGCACAGAATCGCCCGGTAATTTGTTATTATTGAATAAACACGCATCCTACGTGTGTGAGTGTGTATGAGAACTTTATCATCGAAGGATGAGTCCGGGTCTTCGAGGCGTCAGGCCTCTGTAATCTTATATCACTTGAGCGAGGATATCAGCCCGTTGTTATTATCTCATTGAAAAGGAAGCATTTTTATTGTTCAACTGCCCTCGCCGTTCGCGTACCGTTATACGACCCCGGGCATTTTTCTGCGCCCGCGAACGAGAAGATGAAGTTCCACCTCCTCCGTGGAAGATTCCGGAAGAGGTGGAACTTCCGGAAGAAATATCGGCCCCAACTTTAGCGGCATCTCGCCAAAGGGCCAGCACGGAAGAAGTCATTAACGCCATCTTAGGCACGCCGGGAAGAAATGGAGAGATCACCGTGACCGGCTGATGTTGACGACACGCAGCCGAGGCTGGCACCGTCTGAATCAAATGTTTCCGGAACGAGAGTTCTTTTATGGCGGGAGCGTTGATCAGCGTGTCAGGCCCGCTCTTAATCCGGATTTAAAGTGGCGAGCCGGCAACTTTTTCTCCACTTATCGTCTCCTTGCGAGGCCTCCTCCTTTCTGCCTCGTCACAATGTGGCCGTGATTGGCGAACGCCTCAACCGATTCCGTAGCAGCGTTGCCAGATCGCAGATTTTTACCTTAAATTTAGGATTGTTCGTGTCCGTGGGTTAATGGCATTTTTTTCCCATGGACTCAGTTAACGAGCTAATCTTGAGCAGACTGGTGAAAACGCAGTTAACCGGCAACACTGCCTCCGTTGTCATATTGCACGCGATGAGGGATCCCAGCAACATCCTCGTGACGGAAACAAATAAAGAGCTGACTCTAATATCGCCCCCAATCGACGATTGACCTTGGCGAAGTTGTGCGATGTTGCACTTGACTCAAAGTTAGGTCAGACCCTCCTGAATTGTCAAGGACGACCTCTAATTGTGTCCAAGCTTCGTACTCAAGCTGAAGGTCAAGTCCCTCAAGACACTATTGACCAATTAAGGCCTGACTTCTCTCCCAAGGTCACCGAACCCAAACAAGCCCGGACACTATCGGTGAATCTGCACATGACTTCACTCCGGAGGTTACTGAACCCAAACAAACTTGCCCAAGGTCACCGTTCGTGGTCATTGACCTTTCCCGTGACTGTGGGTCACCACAGAGGCAGATGGAGACGAGTAACATCGACCGAGCGCGAGGCCAAGTACTACTCTAGCCAGGAAAGAAAGATGGCCGCCGTTGCTGCTCTCCTTGTGCACCAGTTAGGCGCTCCGGAGAGATCGTACGCTGTCGCTATAAATTATCATTTTCATAGCACCTCGTGCGGTCATTTTGAAACAACGATGTCCCCTCTTTCTTCTCGTCGTTCGCCATGCGAGAACAAGCCAGATGAGCTACGGTTCAGTCTCGCGCGTCCGGTACTTGGTTAAAACAATGCGCCGGCGCAATTGCTTTTTCCCTTGCAGTCAACGCTTTCGATACTTATTGACCGTGCCCATAGCTTCCCCCCCAACAATCGATTGGTCAATCTCTGCGGCCCGGTAACTTTGTTCCACTTCCGGTGAGCAAGAATATCGCACGTGTAGATGGCAATTTCGTCATACTGTTAGTTTCGTTGAGTTGTATAATACTTTATTAATAACTCTAAATTACATTTTATAAAAATAGAAGTCGTCTCTAAATGTTATAACATAATTAAGCCGATCATTATTAAAAATTATTATTTAATTACTATGAAAGAAATTGTATTATAATTATTATAAAATTCGATTAATAAATTATTATACATTCTGTATACGATTTTTGTGGGAAAATCTTGTTGCGAATATTACAACAAGAACATGATAACCCATAAACATCATAAATAATTTATTACTGACAAACTTTAGATTTAATTATTATTCGAGTATAGCAACTGAAGAAATGATAATAAAGGAAACAAATGGTAATTTTTTTTTTAAGTTGATGTTTTTTTTACTCTCACATATGTGGGTGATTTTTATACTTCGTGTCGAGCGAAAAATTATTCCCGCTCACCCGGACTCAAGAGTTATATCGCTTTTCCCGCTGAATATAAAACAACAGAAGAAGCGGTAAAAAAACTGGGACAATGAGGTACAAGAGGACAAAAAAAGAGTACCGAAAGAAATCGTCTTGATTCAGAAGCTACAGGCAGAGGTCGTCGTGAGCAATATAACTATGACAATGGAGATGGCTGTGGTTGCTGGCGGGGTCGCGGTGTCTAGGAGATGTTTGATCTTCGCAAATATCCGGGTTTATGCGTCCCGGACAATGGTCCATTAATCGTAAACTGGTTTCCACTCTTCTCAAGCTATTCGCTTCTTACCAATTTTTTTTCTCCCCCCACCCCCCTCTCCATCGCTAAGATGTGTTTCTGGACCTTCGGAGATCACGAATCGAAAAAAAAGGACGCCATCTCGATGCCCCGTTAACAACGGACGAGAGGAGAAGCGGGGGGGGGGGGGGTGGAGCGAATAAATGCTCGATAAGAGAAACGGCGGGGATATATGCATATGTGTGTGTGTGTGTATATATATATATATATATATATATATATATATATATATATATATATATATATATATATATATATATATACATATATATATATTCTCATTTATGAATAATTCGTACTCGTGTGGTGGCATCGAAGGAATGTCGGAGAATCATGACGTGGTCGAAGACGCCTAGAGAAGATGTGTCGTCGCTGCGTGAACTCGACCCCGAGAGGCCACAGGATGGGCCTTACACGCTCTACACAACTATTCGTGTACATAATGTTCATACACACACATGCCCGAGTATGTATCGTCATGTTTATTATAATTATTTTTTTCTGAATTTCAAATTTCATAAAATTAACATCTTTGGCTACAAATTATTTTTGAACATTATACCGGCAATCATAATAATTAATTGTTGGTGTTGAAATTTCAATATTGTTTATAAGATTGTACACACATATATATATAGTCATTATTATTATTTTCGTTATTCTTGTTTGGGTTGAAACGAAAAATCAACTATTTTGGGTAATTTTCCATTTAATTATTCAAATAAAAACTAACGGTTACGGGCCTCATATGCTATACGCAACCATTTGCGCATATGATGTCTACACACACGCACGTGCACATGTTATTATTGTTAGTGTTATTATTATTATTATTATTATTATCGACCCATTTCTTTATTTCAAATTTCATAACATTTATTTCTTTCAATAAAAATCTTCTTTGAATATTATAGCAGCAACAATAATAGTTAATGATCATAGTTAAAGTTTTGGGATTGTTTGAAAGATCGTATATATATGTCTCATTTTAATCGCACATCTGATTTATCTCGAAAAATACTGCTCCGATCGAGTATTGAGTGTTATAAAACTTTTAGGGTTCAAGGGGGGACGTTCATTTAATAAAAACCTTTTTTGGTCCAAAATTCAAAATGACGACGTTAATGATTTTTTTTGCACCGAAAAAATTGTTAGGCCGGATCAAACAACTTCGTAGCAAAAGTTTTTGATGATGTTTATAATTTTTAGGTTAGAATACAATTTTTACTTTTTTAGCGCTATCCAGAATGCACCATGAGGAGATAAGGTATTTAACATCCCTAGTGTAAGGGTCGACATTTTGCTTTTCTTACGAAAACGATTTTTTTAAATTCCCCCTTTGAACCTTGAAGTTTTATTATACTTAATACTTGATCGGAACAGTATTTTTCAAAATAAATCAGGTGAAAAATAAAAATGGGACACCCGTTATATACATATGATCTTTATTATAACTATTTTTGATTTTTTCATTGTTTAAATAAAGATTTAACATTTTTTAACGAAAAATGACTATTGTCGTTAATTCTTTATTCAATACTTTAAATAAAAATTACGGGAAATTAGTCATGATTTATTACTATCATTAAATAATAAACGGTATTAAGATCACACAGACAAATATTTACCATATGAATATTATGTATATATTTTAGTATTATGATGGTGACGATAAATATCGCTGTTGATAATTCCAAATTTCAATATTCAAATGCAGATTTTTGTAAATATTATAGGAGCAACAATAATATTATTATTAATAATAACGCTATGAATAATACATTATCACTAATAAGAAACGAGAGTATATATGCAGGGCTACTGGTTATGTGGCACGCTCCCGCGAAAGGGTTATAAGCCATGTTTTCCGCTATCAAATGACCCAGTAATGCTTTATGCAAAAGTATATTCGATATATTTTCATTTTTTTTTAACTGAAGGTCAGCAAGTTTCAAAATTATTTTTTTTTAAACCCGTTGTACGGAATCAAACTTTTTTTTATTTGTAGTTCAAGGACACAGTAACGAAGGGTTATCAACAGTAAAATAAGAATAATCTGCAAACATTTTTGAATTAGTGGTCCGAAATTAGTTTGGACACGTTGTCTAGTAGCGTAATAAAAGGCCAGTTAAGAAAAAGACTGCGCCTCGGTATCCGCAACAGGGGCTCCCACTTTAAAAACCAATTGTAACAATTCAATTATAATTTTCGTCGTCACACTTGCGCAATAATTAAAGTTGGATAAATATTTTATCAGAAAGAACAGGAAATTGATACTTTTGCTTTGTTACTGTGTAATGAATCTTTCTGCAAACATGTTGTAATATTGTATTATCATTCGATACCTAAATACCTCTTTGGATAGCTAATAATGTGTTATGGCTTTTTTACATGATTGGCAGGCTGAGTAACTTAGTGATTCTTAAAATAAAACCTGCATTTTTGACAAAGAAAATTACGAAAATGATGGGACTTGCAGAGTTTTGGACCGTTAATTCAAAAATGTTTGCAAATTATTTTAATTTTATTGTTGATAATTGTGTGTCACTGTGCCCTCAAACTACTAATGATAAAAACGTTTAATTTTACACGACAGTTTTCTTTTAAATTATTTTTTAGAGTTTTTGAAGTAAGGCGTGGCCTTACTTTTTAAAAAATAATAAAAATGATCATATCTCGAAAATGGTTCACGTTTGCATAAAGCATTGCTGGGTTATTAGATAGCGGAAAACGTTCTCCAACCCTTCCAGGGGATCATGACCAATAACCAGTAGCCGTAAATATAATATTGCCGTTAATTTTTTATTTAATCCTTCAAAAAATAAAAATTGATTCTGATTTATTATTATTATTGTATGAAAAACTGTATCAAGAGCATACAGATAAATATTTACCATATGATTAGTATATATATTATTATTATTGTTGTTAATCTTTAATTCAATAATTTACCGGCAAATTTTTTATTTATTTGTTGAGGTTTCAATTCATTTCCTAGTTTCAACGTATACCCTGCCGGTTTTTACGTACAACCCTTCTCAATTGAACCTGTTTCTATTACACCCTACCCGCACTTCGCTAATGTAACCTAACTTCCGTTGCGTCCATAGCTGTCTTAAGGGGCTATACCAGTGTGAACGCTGAAAATTTGGGTGATTTTCGGGAATTTTTTTGGAAGACAAGTACTCAATTAATTGTTTGCGAAAATTAAGAATATATTTGGCTATATTTGACTTATATGAAATAAGTTTTTCATAGAAAAATATTGAGATTCAAGCGACTTATGCGCTGCCTTCGGAGGCACCAAAAAAAAGTTCCTCCATTGCTGACATGTGTCCGACCGATTGAGCAGCTGAAACCGAAAAAGAAAAAAAAATGTCCTTAAACTGGAAGATATTTCCTGTACAATGACGTAGGATTTTCGAAAAATATCAAAGGGTGGGGGTGGGAAATTCGAACGATCTATATTCAGAAGGATTGGAATTTCGAATTCAGTAATGACGAACGTTCCAATATAGATATATCAATCTTATGATAGTCTGTAAAATAGCTAACCGAAATTGCGAATACAAAATCCTCGAAGTTAATTTCTAGCGAAAACAAATATCAGATTTAACTCTAAGGGAAAGAAAAAAATCAGTTATAATGTCATATTAAAACATTTCTTTTGCTATCGGGTGCTAAATGTATCGTAGTTTGATAGTACATTCACACATGTCCATGTAAATCTTCGAAATATAAATAATGAAACCAATTTAAAAACTTTAAGAAATGCAGGCTTTGCCCGAGGCAGGGGGGGGGGTAGCCTAAAGCGGACATGGCTTCTGGGCAAAGCGGGCACGTAGAGGGTAAAGCGAGCACCCTGTATATTTTCCTGAGATTCAGCATAAATAAGGAAAAACTATGGATGAACAATCATAACAAGACAAATCATTATAATTATCATAAAATAAGGAAAACTAACCGTGTCTTCTTAACAGTCAGTAAACTTCATTTTTTTGGCAATCATCGGAGTAAAATGGTCCAACACCAGGGTAAGCAGTGCATGCATCATGCGCCCACATTTGACAGTCATTGCATTGAAACCAGCCTTCGATGGGAGGATCTATATATGGTTCGTTACATATAATGCACACGTAATTTTCCTTGTCTGCAGTTTGTTTCTTTTTTAACCTTTTTGGCTTTTGCTTGATTTTCAAATCCTTCTTGAGGCTCTCGTCCCGAGAAGCTTCTTTCGTCTTTCTTTAATATTTATTTACCATCTGAGAATAATAGTGGATATCGTTATAGGAAGGTAACAATACCACTTTTGTACATGTAAGCAAACATGGTTGCAATATATAATAGCGTTTTGGTGAGTTCCTAAATCGATGAATAAATGGGAAAATTATTGAAATAAAGTCACATAGTCATCTTCTATCTTCTATTATCATCTTAATTTCACATAGACATCTGTCATTAGAGCATAGCGGGCACGTGCTCGATTTCCTACAATGAAGATTGAAAAATAGGGAAATTATTCATATAAAGTATCAACTTCATTTCCCATAGCCATCTTTTATGCTGGGTATAGCGGGCACGTGCTCGCTTTGCCCTGCCTGCTTCGCCCTTCTACTCCACTTTAAGTTTTCATCAAACCTGACAAAACTTTTTTGGAATACATTCAAGCAGCTATGAATAAAACAAAGTGAAATAGGCATGAAACAATAGTCACATTTTCGTGTTGATCTATTTTACTCACAAATAGACAAAACACGGTGTACATACTTTGCTGTGTTTTTTTTTTCTTTCAAAATCCGTGAAATTTTGTTTTTTTGCCACACAATCCGCGCGGTCGGCCGCAGTTGAGCTTCACCACTGCGGCAAGTCGGGCGGGACGGGGGCAACGTTCCCGCATCGCGGAACCGCGGTAATATTATGCGGCTATACCAGTGTGACACGTTCAAAAAATCGATTTTTTTGCCTTTTTCGACAGTTTATACTTCCAAGAATATCATTAACATTTATATAATTTTATCTTGCAAAAATCGATAGTTAAATCTTCAAACGCGTTTTTCTCGAAATGAGATTTTTCAAATTTGCTGACATTGTAACTCAAAGAGCAATTATCCGATTGTCGTGAAATTTGAAGTGAGTACTCTTGAATATATTTACTCTACAATGACGTAGGATATTTTTGATTGGATGAAAATTGACGATTAGGCATTGAAAAAAACGACCATTTTATAGGCAAGAGAACAGCATTTTTTTCACAAGTACGCTATTTTGTTAGATTTTGATATTTTTCGAAAATTCTACGTCATTGTACGGGAAATACCTTCCAGTTAAACGACATTTTTTACTTTTTCGGTTTCAGCGACTTAATCGGCCGGAATCATGTCAGCAGTGGAGGAACTTTTTTTTGCGCCTCCGAAGGCAGCGCATAAGTCGGTTGGATCTCAATATTTTTCTATGAAAAAAATAACGTAATATAGGTCAAATATAGCCAAATATATTCTTGATTTTCCGAAAGACTTAATTGAGTACTGTTCTTCCAAAAAATTCCCCTTAAAAAGACTTAATTGAGTACTGTTCTTCCAAAAAATAGCCCCTTAAAAACGTTGGTCGTATGGAGAATGCCCGCTTTAGGCCGGGTGCTCGCTTTGGGCCCCCTTCCCCTATACATAAATACATGTATGAAATAATTTTTTTGTTGTGATGCCCTCTGCACAAGGATTAGGTTTACACAGTCGAACCTCGATGTAACGAATCTTTGGGAATATTCGTTGTATTGAGGTTTTGTTATGTCGAGATCATGTCCCTTAAAATGGCCTTTAAAAGAAAAAAAATAGTACTATAAATAGAGGGATATTTTTCAAAGAAAGAAAGGTTTTAATTAGAGCGATTTTTACAAGCAATTAGCAATTAGGGCATAATGTATATTATTATGTTGTTGTATCAAGGTTTCGCGTGTTTATCGGAAGGGAATTGACAAAGCTTCGTTATATCGAGGTTCGACTGTATCTGTATAGATTTGAAAAATATATATACATGGTGTCCCAGAACTAAATGCGTTCCCTGAAATGGGGGGTTGGGGGTTAAATTCTGAGCCGATTGATATAAGCATGTGTGGGTCTCAGATCAACCCCTGAATTATTATTAATTTTTAAAGGCGGAC
>OY723392.1:26895121-26971474 GCA_963210295.1 Ophion ellenae
TGAAATATCGGAGATTCGAAATCTAGCGATGTGGCTGGAGAAAAAGATTTTTTTTTCTTGCGTAGAGGAGCCTGTACGTATACGTAACACGGAGTTCAACCGCGAGCTGGCTTCAACTGCATACATATATATATATATATATATATATATATATATATATATATATATATATATATATATATATATATATATATATATATTCGCCTGGGAGTGCACAAGAACACATACGCTTTTTTGTCCGAGTCAATATATCAGCCCAGAGGCCCATGTCTAACGGGTAATGCACCGACCGATCCTCTCGCGCGCTCTCTACGCCGCGCATTTCCTGTGCCGTACAACGCGGAGTTCGGAGCGGACGAGTACGGGCCGCGACGACACGAAAGAAGAGTGGAAAGCGAAGCTATTGCCGCGTTGCTGCGACTACTACACTATTACTACTCGCGGCGTCGTGAACCAGCGTCGCGTCGAACAGGAATAAACACAGCGCCCACTTGCTTCCTTGCGAAATATTATAATATCTATTATTCTACGTATGTGCAAATATGTGTGAACGTGCACATTATGCACATTCGTGCATATTGCGTTTCGACACACACGCACGTTGGCCTGATGCTAAGAAAAATCGCAATGAAGTGTACGAAGTATTGGGAAATGTGACATTTTTCACCGTGGGGGTGGAATTGTTTATACGAGCGGTAGACTGTACTTCGGATAGCACCTTGCGATATCGGTAAGTCGGTGAAAAATATTTTTTCACCGTACGGCCGGTTTCGCCGGATCGAAGGAATTTCGGTTTTTTGGTCACCCGTACACAGAAAAAACATCATTGATCAAATATCATTGGTGTTATTGAATGAAATTCGTTGATGCAATTCCAAAATTGTTGGTGTAAATAATCGAATTTATTAGTCCAAACAAAACGCTATTGCCTTCAATAACATGATAAAATTGAAATATTTTTTTGGCCAAAAGATATATTGTTAGCCGAGAACAATATATTATTGAAACTATGTAAAAAATTATCGCGAACAAATGATATAGTTTTGAATGCACTTTCTGCAACGAACGAAAAAAGGGTTTTAATTCATAACATGAATATTGTTGATTCGAGTACACAAGAAAAATTGAATTTCGCTCGTTTGATTCAAATAAAGTTTCTATTCAGTAAATATGTTATTTTATTGTTTTCACCACATCCTATATTGTTTTTAAGTGCATTATTCGTTAAAATGTTAATATTTCATTTTGATTGAAAAATATTAAGCAAACGTCTGAATTGGTTAAAAAATTGTGCGAAAATAAAATTTGTCTCTCGCACATTTGGTTGAAAATATTCAACCAAATTATGGCCGAGCGCCACCGAAATTATAAGTGTGAGGAAACCCGTAGTTCTCAGAGTAACCGCTAAAGGCACGCGCGGTCGTTTCTCGTAAGCGTAGCGCGAACCGAAAATCTACTTAAGGGGGGGGTGGGGGTTTCAGCGTGGAAAAAAACACTTTTTTGCGAATTTTTTTCATCTATATGGATAGAGTAAATTAATTGAAACCTTTTGTACATTGATAAGTGTCATTTCAAGAACATTCCGTGGAATTTGTAAGCGAAAATATCCACAAACAAGCCGGTGACAAAGCTTTTCCAAGAACGGCTTTGGAAAAACACGATTTGTGGTGTTCACTGTATTTCAGATAGAAATTATCTGAAATCAAGTACCATTAAAATTGAGTCAAAGTATCATCAAATCCTCCCCCAATGGTCGTTGACAATTTTTTTTTCATTTCTAAATTTTTGGCGGTCATGTAAAGTGCCAAGTGCTATTTTTCACGAAAGATTCCGCCATTTTGGGGGTGGAAAACCCCCTCAATGTAAAAAAAAATCCCAAACTAACTGTTGGGGGGAGGTATTTTATATGTAGAAAGTGTGTACAAAGTTTGAATAAATCGGTCATGTAGTTTTCAAATGGCAGTGAACACGGACTTTGAAAAAGGGGTTTCGAGAAAAAAGCGGCACCGGCTTGTTTGCGGATATTTTCGCGTACAAATTTCACGGAATGTTTTTGAAATGACACTTAACAATGTACGAAAGGTTTCAATAAATTTACTCTATCCATATAGATGAAAAAAATTCGCAAAAAAGTGTTTTTTTTTCACGCTTGAAACCCCTACCCTCCGATTAAACACTGGAGAAACTCTAAAGAGTATAGCTTCTTAGCCTGTACCTAAGGTCAAAGTGTAGTATCTGTTCTAATCAGTTGAATATCTGATATTCTCTCCATGGATATTCCATTGGATATCTGATATTCTCTCCACTATTATCGTGGATGATCATTCTAATGCTCACTTTTTATTTAAGATTTAAAACTATAATTAATTCTATTGATTATATTTGATTGATTTCATTGAATGATTGAAATAATTAATTCTATTGATTATATTTTTGTGCGAAATAAAAAATGTTTGTAGCAACCGCTTAATTATTTCATCCAATACACCCACGGATTGTGTATAGAATGATTTCAATAGAATATAATTTTATTTGAAGGATAATGTAGATATTCAGAGAACAGAAGAGCTTTTTCAAATAAAATAATATGTTATTCAAATCAATCACATTTTCCAATATTTTATAGTATTGAAACAACCTCATATATCGGTGGCACTCCACAGCAGCACATTTATTTGGATCAACCAATAAATTTTTTTGATTCAATTGTTTTTTTTTCTCAGTGTATCTCGGCCGTTAAGGGACAATCACAGTGTAACATTTTCAAAAAATCGTTGTTTTCTTAATGTCCGATAGTATAGACGGTTATAAACCTGGACCTGGCATCGCCGATTGATCGTAAGTGGACAATTTATATGAAAATTCTGCACTCGAAACTTTAAACCCGCTTTGCTCGAAATGTCGTTTTTCAAAATGGTGTACACTCTCAAAGGAAGAGTTTTCGAGCTATTCGTCTTAAATTTTGACGTAACAGTTTTCACGCCATTCTTTATCTTGATATGGAAGCGTTTTTTGAAATCTTTATATTCTTTTAAGGAGGCTGCTCAGGGTCGTTGCGCGGCAGGCGGCAAGAGGGGAACGCATGTGCTTAAGGGGCTATACCAGTGTGACACTTACAAACATCCATTTGTTTTGCCTTTTTGACAGTTTATACTTTTAAGAATATCATTATCATTTATATCATTTATATCAATATCATTTTATCTTAAAAAATCGATAGTTAAATCTTTAAACACGTTTTTCTCGAAATAAGATTTTTCAAATTTGCTGACATTGTAACTCCAAGAGCATTTATCCGATTGACTTGAAATTTGAACTGAGTACTCTTGAATATTTTCACTCTACAATGACGTAGAATATTTTTGATTGGATGAAAATTGACGATTTGGCATTGAGAAAACGACCATCTTATAGGCAAGAAAATATACTTTTTTTCATAATTACGCCATTTTGTTAGATTTTGATATTTTCAGAAAATCCTTCGCCATTGTACAGGAAATACCTTCCAGTTTAACGACATATTTTCCTTTTTCGGTATCAGCTACTTAATCGGCCGGAATCATGTCAGCAGTGGAGGAACTTTTTTTTGCGCCTCAGAAGGCAGTCGCTTGGATCTCAAAATTTTCCTATGAAAAAATTATGTAATATAGGTCAAATATAGTCACATATATCCTTAATTTTCCGAAACATTTAATTGAGTACTTTTCTTCCAAAAAATTCCCGAAAATCATCCAAATTTTCCGCGTTCACACTGGTATAGTCCCTTAAGTGAAGAAACTTTTTTTGCCAGAGTGCGAAAAAACGTGAATTTTTATGTTTTTCTTTATAAGCCCATATGGATGGACTTTGAACACCTGAACATGAATACGTCATTAATTTTTCCCAAAACCTCCAAATTTTATGAAAAATCGTAAATATTGCGTGGAAACAGGTTTGATGCATTGAGCAAGCGTAATTATGAGCTTTCGACGAAAACTCGCTAATAGTTGTGACCGACCAAACGTTTGCCGTCAGTTAAACCCTTGAAACGAGTTAAAAGTCGAAAACAAAATTTCGCCCGTTATAGACAATTTTGCCAGATCCCCAAAATTGCAATATTTCAAACGGCCGTAGCTCCGTTTCTGTTCAAGGGAGGTTTTGAAAAGGATTTTGGTAGTCTTAGAAAATGCCGCTTGATTCAACGCGTATACATACTTAAAAATTGGCCAAGAAAGCAGCAAAGGCTACGGGCTAAAAAGCAGCAAAGGCATGGAAAATCGTCGATAATCGACGCTCCTTTTAAAATCAGCCAAAAATCGAAAAATAATCGTACCTCGATGAACCAATCGACATTTATCATAGCAAACTATCACAAAAAGAATTAGAGCAGAGTGGAGTTTAAAATCCAAAGGGAAACCAAATGCCAGGCGATTCAGTGAAGACACAAATTTTTGGCAAAAGTTCGAAAAAAAATTGAGCTTATATTTTTTTTTTTCACATCAATATCGATGTATTTCAACCCCCGGAATACGAATTTACCATTTATTTTTCACAAAAACTACAATTTTTATTTTGGAAACGTGAAAAATGCATAGAAATGGGTTTTTCGCACTTTTCCTAGATACTTGCGAGCTTCGGACAAAAACTTCCTAGATACTTGCGAACTTCGGACCGTGATATTCGTAATCAGAGGAGAAATTACCATTGGCCAGGCTTTTGAAGCGAAGAGAGCCACTGAATACTGGCAGACGTTCGCAGCATTCTGAGCAGTGATCCAAAACGTAGACAGACACCTCAAATACTATGACTACGCTCCTTAAAGGGTTCACGTTTCAGGCCGAGCCATAATACGATATATATATATATATATATATATATATATATATATATATATATATATATATATATATATCTACATATATATACATGTGTGTATGTGTGTATGTGTGCGTATATGAGTAGCATAAGCAGCAAAGTGTAAGCAGCCAGTGAGCTTGGCTCCATTGTGCTTTACGAAGGTCCTCGTGCTCGATACTGATTTACCGCTCGTCTAATTTGTAGGCGGTCGCCATTAAACAATCCATAAACGCTCGTGCGTAAAACACTCTCGCGGGTATCGTTTTAGCCCGCGTCGAACGCGCGCTCCGCCTTTAGTACGAAAGCCCCGCATTGCCGAGTTCGACTTTGCCTCCCTCTCTCTCTCTCACTCTCTCTCTCTCTCTCTCTCTCTCTCTCTCTCTCTCTCTTTCTTACAGACATATTCGGCTCTCGCTCGGGCTTCCTGATGCCTGCTCGAATATATACGTGTGTATATGCTTGCAAATCAACCACGCATATGCCGAGGCTGCGCTTCTTATTGCGCGCGGCGGGCCTATGAAATGGACTGGTGTGTATGAGCGAACGTTATGCTACGTGCCTTGGTAGCTACTACGAGAAAGAGAGAGAGAGTAGACTGAAACGAATATGAATATATATATATACATATATATATATATATATATATATATATATATATATATATATATATATATATATATGTGCGTGCGTGCGTGTGCGTGTGTGTGTGTGTGTGTGTGTGTGTGTGTGTGTGTGTTCGTGTGTGTGCGTGTTCGTGTGTGTGCGTGTGTATAGTGTGGATATGGATGTGGATGTATAGGAGGAAAGTATACGGGACCATAGTTCGAGAGAAACACTAGTGAGAACCGCTCCAGGACGATTTATTCGTATTCAAATGCGCGCGCTTTACGATCGGGTTCGCGTGCAAAACGCACGAGGATGAGAGAGCCCCGTATACGCGCTCTGGTGGCCGCTCGCCCGCCCATCTGTCCCTTCGCTACGTCATTTTTCGATGCATCCGCGAGGGCCGAACGCCTCGGAAGCCTCGCGAAACGTACCGACTGCAAATGTCTATGAGTGCGCGTCGTTAGTTCTTGCCGTTTCATTCGTTTGTCTTGGGATTGCTTTTTTTGTTGGTGCTTCGGCTACCAACGGATACTTGGAGCGCGGCAGCGACGCGACGACCTCTTAGAAATGAATTATCGTCGTCGGAGAGGAGGGCGCGAGGGGAAGAAGAGAAAGGAGGAGGAAGATCGGTAATGATCGGTAATGATAATGAAGAAAAGCGACGCCGATCGCTTGTACGGCGATAGACGAGTGGCCTGCATAGAGAAAGCGTAAGGAAAATGGCGCTGATCACGATTGGTCTTGGTGATTTTTGCCGATCTCACGCCGTTGGCGCGGTACGGCAGAACGCGATAGTAGAGCGACGAAAAAGCGACAAATTCTTTCAGGACCTCACGAGAATGAAAGGAGGAGGAAGATCGGTGATAATCGGCAGTGATCGGGGAATGAAAATTGTGCAGTGATCGCTGGCCCAGTACCCAAATAGGGTTTTACAATCGGCACAGTAATGGCCCACAACTGGTTGCCAGAGAAAAAACGATGGCGCGGTAATGGCTATGTAAACGGGCCAGATTCGCACCATGCATGGTTGTTAATGGTAAGCCATGAATGGCTGCTAAGACTTGGCCAAATATCGTACGCCCATATTGGCCCAGCAACAGCTGCCGGATCTTCTGCCGGCAATGACAAACAAAAAATGTACAAATTATGAATATAAAAATTCTAGTAGTATCTTTTTTGTTTTCTTATGCTTTACTTAGAACATGTACATAGAATAATTGCATTAAAAACGCTTTGTGCATTGTTCAAGTTTTTACCTATCATCGGGATCCAACCCACGTCTTTCGTTCTAGTGTCGAGCGCCCTACCCACTTAGCCATCCTAACACTTACAGAATCCATCGTTTGTTCATTCCTTAGTTTTATGCCGATAATTTTATTCGTGGCATTAAAGTTTACCGACAATTTTTTTGGTCCATTCAGGCTGTGAAAATAACTCGCTCGTTTTGGGTGAAGTTCCGAATAGCATACTCCTCTGATCGAGCTGAACTTCTGCACCGAACTTCCCCTCATTATCCTAAGAGAAACCCTTAACGGATTTTTGAAGACTAGCAATAGTTTTCGATATATCGCATTGTAAAGTTTATTATTTCACGCCATGCGAGTATATCTATATGTCCGATAGATACCCCCCACTCGTCCGGCCTCGCTGCTTCCTGGCAAACAGTGCTCGCCCGTACGTGCATAACACTTGCCATGTGGGATGGGTTTGTTTGGGTTTATTCAATATAGTAGAAGCGCAGTACAATAAATAACTTTCAATACATTATATATCGAAAACTATTGCTAGTCGCCAATATCCTTTTAAAGGTTCTCTTAGAATATTGAAAAGAAGGTCTGTGCAAAATTTCAGCTTCATCAGTGGAATACGGTTTTCGAAACCTTATCCCTTGTTTTTACGTATTACAGTTTAACGACCTGCATTTGAAAAACGCCCAAAAACAAACCATCAATGGCTGGAATAGATTTGGCAAGCCGTTCATCCGCCTACGATACCCCAATGCTGATCGCCATATTATCGGTGCGATGGTATTGGCCCACCAATGGCTGGCATAGATCTGGCAAGCCGTTCATCCACCTACATCAGCCCAATGCTGGTCGACGAATTATTGGCCGATTATCAGCAAACCGTTTAATGGCTGAATGCTGGCCTTTTTGTTACGACAGGCGACCCTATATGGGATATCGGCGCGCCGCGGCATGAAGATACTGGGACCTGATATTCGACATGAGGATCAATCTTCATGTCGGGACACAGGGAGTCAGTAGGAGAGAGGCAGGGTAAAAATCGGTACCGACCACGGTCAATCTTTTTCGTAATCAGTCTCGATCATCCGCGATGAAAAATCGTCAACGCGATTCTATAGCTCGATTTTCAGCTCGCTCGATCTCGCAAAAGTTACGAAAACTGCAATCGAAAGGAGAAAAAGCTGGATCAAATGTTCTCGCTGAAGGTGCCCACGAGAATTCCCTTGCTGTTGCGCAATCAAGCACTTTTACATTTAGCCATAATCGTTCATCCCGATGAAGAGGAAGGTAAAAAATGAGATTCGTAACGAGGCTAATGCTCGGTGGAAGTGGGTTAAGAAATCGAAACGAAATTTCGTTACCGGTTTTTTTTAGTTTATCGCCGAGCACTCAAGCACGTATGCTCTCTTTCTCTCTTTCCAGGTAGGTGAAAAAAACTTGGGGGCACCGGTGGTCCGGAGTGAGGAGCAAGAGAGCTGCGTAGATTCGTAGCTGAGGTAAATCTCGTGCGGCTGAGTCGAGTCCGAACACATTCCTTTCGATAATATCCAGCATCAGGCAACATCTCTCGCCTTCCCTCGTATACTCTCCAACTTATCAGATTAATTCGGTTGGATCTACTCAATGGCGCGGCGAATATCCAATATTCCGGTTATTTCTTTCTTCTTTTTCTTTCTCTCTTTTCCTTCTCCTCTACCTACGCCTGATTCAGCTGGCAATTATCGTGAGAACTCGAACTCATTAAGAGCCGAGAGATTATCTCGAAAATTGCACGTGACTGCGTTGGAGGGGGATCATTCGCGGCGTTATTGCTACACTTCGATAAAGCGTCCTGTATTACGTTGCCATGATTCGCGATGTGTTGACAGAAAATGACTCGACGGCCGAGAGGGAATGCCAGGAGCTTGGGAAAATCCTAAGATTATCCTGGAATGAGGTTAAGTTACCCTTAATCCGGATTTAGGCCGAGGATGGAAGTATCAGCCGTCCCTAGAGCGTTTGACCTTACGACCTTCGCGAGCCCGGAACGATAAACAACCTCTCCTGATGGTGGCCTGATGATCATCATCCTTCGCCTGACTCTACTTCGGGGTGATCAGCAGCCCCGGATTCGGATAGCGCCAGCTCACGCAGTTACTGCATTTATACGAGGATCGGGTACCGAAGAGATGAAGAGGATGGAGGTAGCCAAAGAGAGAGAGAGAGATGGAGGGAGCGAGTGGCGAGTTTCTTCGCACCCTCGTTGAGCCGAGAATCGACCATAAATACCATTACCAACCGGACCGGGCGACTTACAACGTACTTTGCTAGACTTATGACGCGACCGAGCCTGAATTAGGTACTCGTTACCGGTATTACGTTTCAACCATCTTGTTCCACGATTATCCCGGCTGTATGTGCAGCCACGTAGCATCTTCCATCTCATACCGCCTGGCATTTGCAATTCTTCCGCTCAATGTACACTCTCCTTACACACCGGGACCATCCTGAGTTAGGAGGAGCTCCGCATACAGGTTCAAGGGTCCCTTGTACGCGGCGTAACTTGACAACCCCGATAAGTGCGATTTGTCCTTGCAGTACAAATGAAGAGTCAAGTTATGGGAAGTCGACCGGCGAATGGACGAGAAGACAATTTATTCAGTTTTGTCGCATCTGCTTTCGCACAGGAAGATGGAGGACTGTCTATTTTGTGGTTGAGGACTTGATTGAGCCTGCAGGAAGCTTTTACCACAACCAAGAACAGAGCTCTGACCTACTTAGCCTGAACTTAAGAAAAGGAATAAGTTCCGATGGAGCCATTGGAGGAGGTTGCAGCCAGCATGGTTATTCTAAAAGTAGTGACATGCGTTTAGAATTGGTGGCACTTGATTGGCCTGACATTGGTTACTTTGGCTGTCCTAGAAGTGGCGATATGCATCCAGAAGCAGCAGCAAGTGATTCCCCTAAGAGACAATGTATCAACAAATTGCATGATTACGACAAACGTAAGCACGTAAACTGTTGGATGGTTTCTCAACAGGGCAGCATGTAGACCACGTTCCATCAAATGGACCCGGCAGATCGAAAGAGCCTCTTGTGGTTTGGGCACCAGCTTCCATATAATGGTATGTGGGTATCCCACGAGATCCGGGGCGTTCACTTCTTTACCCAAGCTGTAAAGCATCGCTCCGCTTGTTCAACGATCTCCTTTTCGCGATCTCTTCGCACCAACTACCGCAATCGGACCAGAAGCCATACTCACACCTCTAGCAGCTCACTACCCGGGTGAAAAAACATTTAGTAGTCTACAGGTTTGTTGAGAGCACGTGCGAGCACGAAGCTGCAGCAATCAGCAGTCCGCGGCCAAGAGGATACGTCCGCCACCGCTCCCTCGCCGATCCACCGTCCTCCAAGTCTGCTCGCAGGAACGAGAGACGGAGAACTACTGATCCAGGAGATGGTCAGCATTCTGCCTGGGGAGAAGTCTCTCGCCCGATCTAATTGGCGAGCGAGCAACCGCGCACCTGGCAAAACGTATAGCCTCCGCTGTAATTGACTATCACGCCGATCTCACGAGCGGGAACGTGGACTCTGCGGTGTTTGTGTGTGTGTCCGTATGTATGTGTGTGTGTGTTGTGTCCTCGTTGAAATGAAAAGTGGCAAAGTAGAGAGGCTTATCCCTACAAGGACTACTTCGTTTCCCGGACAATCCTCAAACACAGCTTTAATTAGGATCGACCAGTTGCCCAGCTATAGGATCGCTGATTGGAAGTTGTCCATTGCGTCATGGATCTGGGCAGTGGATTTCCGCTTACGCTGAAGGTGCTAAAGTCGTTCAAGAGGTGATGGAAGCTGCTGGCGATTCAGCCTCCAACGTTACGAGCTAGACATGCGATGTCGAGGTTCCCATTCGGTGGAGACGTCGGAGTCACATCTCACGCAGGTTCGTCTGGAAGCAGTCACCGTCGCGGCTAGGCTTGTTCGAGGCGGCTGATGGTGGAAATAGCTGTCGAGTAATTTCACACGTTAGATGCGAAATTGTCGGAGTGGCGCTGTTCCTCTAGGTGGGTCTGCGGTCGCCGGAGACCCTTGGCTCGGACTTAAACGAATCGCTGGCTTCGGGGAAGCTGCACCAAAGTGGTCCTGCTTGTGGACATCCTTTTCTATCTCATTAACGCAGCCCGGAGAACGGGAAGAGACCTCTCACGGGTAAGGCATCAGTTGCCACGTACGAGGCGAGTCCATTTCAAGGTCAAATGCGTCCAAAAGCCATTGATCTACGTCGGGTCATCGGTGTCCTGTGATCAACTGCTCGAGGATGGCGGGAACAGGTTGCCTTCCGGATGACGTTGGTGTCCGAAAGGTGCTTGAATCATCCTCCGAACGGCTCCTTGGTTCGAGGAACGGGCGAGTGTCTCTCGGGCGAGTGCGAAACGCAGCATGAGTCGACGTTTACTGGCCTAGAAGAGCGATGGCTTCGAGGGGGACGGAGGCGACTCGGTGGAGGCTCTTAAAGGATAGACGACCTGTGGGTAAGCGCCGTTGGATAGTACGACGACGACGACGACAACAACAACTGCTACCAATACTAAACTACCGCGAGTGGCGCGACTTGGCTTATTGCCAATGCATTTCAAGTAGTCTACCATAGAATCCGGTGACTCTGTCGCGTTCATTGTGCACCTGTGTCCAAGGCTTCATCCTTCTTCATGGGATTTTGCCGTTTGACCGTCCCCTGTCTCTCCCGTTCTCTCGTCTCCTTCTTCTCTCCGACATAAACACTTTTACGCGTGTATTAAACGCGCTCCGAGCTTGGTCCACGTTAAACTACTACTATCGCGTGATATATACGAATGCGAGTCCACCGGGATACTTCACAGTCGTATACAACTCATGTGGGCACGAGAGTGGTCCATTGGTATTGGCTGGTGCAGCCCGCCAGGGGCCTAGGGTAATTCCAGGAGGCTCTTTTGCTCACGGACGCATTCACCATAAGCCAACCGTCCATGCGCCGTAATAATTTCTCCGTCTGCTGAGATACCGATAAACGAGATTTTCACGCTTTTTCATACCTGCATCCTCGGCACAGTACGCGCACAATTTTCTTTTTTACCCTATCCCTCCTCGTGTCCATAGAAAGCAATACGTTGCATCATTCTACGGCCCGAACCACCATTATTTAACGCTGATGCGCTCCATGCCGCTTTCACTATGCTCCCATTGCACCGCGCACTGTCGAACTACGCTATCTTTGCTCTAGAAGAGGAAGCAGCAACGCAATTTCTTTTTGCCTCGCTGAGATACATCGGATCGCTTATTGAGATTGGAACGAGGCAGAGTGGCTTATTGCGTAACCCGGACCAGTTTCGAGGCGCAAATGGACTATATCCTACATGGCATGTCATGGCGTGGGCTTTGCTCGCGGGAATGTGGAATGATAGACTCATAGGTATCTCGTATGATAAAAATCAATCCAAATAGGATTTCATCATAAGAATCTGGTACCATAGACTCGTAGGAATTTGGAATCATAGACTCGTGGCATAGGCATCACTGGAATCACAGACCCATGTTATAACGATCGCTGGCACAATGGACTCCCATCTTAGCAATCTGGCATGACAGTCCCATATCTGGAATCTGGCGTCATCCAAATACCGAGACAGCCTCACTGAAGGATTCTTCCATCATGGGGTCACAAGAATCTGGTGTGACAGGCTCGCATCGCAAACATCACTGGTAGCGCTTCGTACCACAGGAACCTGTTGTCACATCCCCCTATCATACGAACCTGGTAACGTAGACTCATTCCGCAGGAATCTAGTGTCATAGATTCATATCAAAGGTATGATAAAAGACGCATGAATAGATCGGGAAAAGTTACAGCAGGCTACGAAAGAGGTCAAGCGTGATAAACAAAAAGTGCAACTTTTATGAGCACGGCTACTCGTACTACAGCGAGCATCATAAGAAGCCGGAGAGACTAAGATGACGCCCACTGGGCGAGACACAATGCCAGACGCATTACCAAAGCCGCAGCTTCCGTGACCCACCCGTTCGTCCGTACTTCCAGCTTGCGTCCGCCATTAAGTATGACGGGGAAGATGGAAATTCGGTGGCATTGTGACGAGCCTGTTTCTTAATTGCGTCATATTTTATCCGGTTGAGGAGAGCGGCTGGCTCCAGCTGGATCACCCGCCGTGCGCGCATCTAGAACTCGTTGTACGATCTTTCCAGTGAGATAATACTTGCCAGCTTTGTCCGTTGTGTACATTGGAGTTCCGGATGGATCAGATCGTCTAATCCGTTATCAGCCGCGCTATCGCGTGACTCCGCCTTATTAAGAGGATACCACAATCCGTGTCCGCGTTGCTGGTGCATGTTCTATAATGCTAACCGGGCCATCAACAGCCGCCATGGGAGGGTGGACGACCAATCCTTTTTTGGGAATCAGTTGCACGGAAGGTACCGATCCGATTCACTTGTCACTTGGTAGATTATCAGTGCACAGAATGAAGGAAATACCTGTAAACTCAAACCAAGCCAACCAAAATGACGCAAATTATTATAAAATTGAAAGAAAAATCTGGAAAATCGGTAAGGTTGCTTGGCATTAGAACAAAAGGCAAATAGACCATCTTCTTGGTGAACGTTGAGCCGTACGAGGTGGAAAGTCGCTAGGGACGATCCATCAATCCGTGTGGGATCGCGAAGACGCGAAAAAGGTGTAAGCTCGAGTTTGCACCTCTCGGCATCCTCGCTGACGTTGCTCCTGATGCGGTACAAGATGAGCCTGGTGTTTTGCCCCCTGAAAAGAGTGGCGATTTTATACCTACGTGTATACGAGCTCGTGTACTCCTATTTATACATACATATATGTACATATGTACATATTGGTGCATGAGTACATATCACGCTCTGCTTGGGTAAGCCGTCTAGCTCCACGAGGGAGAGGATAGGCCATGCTGCTCCATCGCCGTCATGTATATACCCGAAGAGTCTTCCTAGACCGTTGCTCACGCCGCGCAGGCTCCGTCTAATAGAGCTATACCTCATTACCGCGAGCGCGACCGTGTTCTCACGACGTTAGCCACATCCGTACGTCTCCTTTCCTCCTGCGCTAATCCTTGTCGCGTCTTCTCATCCTTCACCGCGCCAAGAGGCTTGCCTCAAATCTGTCCCTCTCGCAAAACAAAAAAGAAAAGAAAAAAAAAAGCACACACCATCGCTGGTGAGCTGCTCGCGAGGTCGCGACTACATCACGATGCGAAACATTTAAATGTCATTCCTTAATTAACGATATCTCTTCGTCGATATATTTATTATTGCGTGACAAATCGAATCACGATTGTGGTCGCGAGGATTTTAGGCTCTCGCGCGCTACAGGCACGAACCTTGCCGTGGGCCAATGATTATTTATTTTTTGGCTGATTTATTTCTATTGTTAATTTGATTTTTTATTTTGTTGTTAATTTTATTTCAATGTATGGGGCCGGGTCGAAATTCCGAACGTTGAATGATCAGAACGCTCAAAACTCCGAAATTATATTACCCCGAGAGATCAAAACTAGGAAAAAATTTTACACGACAGGCCGAAACTCCGAAAATCTGAACACTGTCAAAATAATTCGGCTATGGAAGTTGTAAAAGTTTCAAAATTAAAAAAAACGACGAATTATTTAAAGAATTTTTATTTATTTGGAAGTGATTTTACGTCAATTTTGAAATTTGTATAGACAATGTTATACGTTCTACATCATTTGCAGTCAACTGTGTAGACTTTGGCTGGCATAATCTTGACGAACCTTGTAATTTCGGAACATTAAAATTAGGAATTTTAAACCGTCGGCGCATTCAAAGTTCGGAATTTCAACCCGGCCCTCATGTCAAGATTATGTCAGCGAAAGTCTACACAGTTGACTGTGCATGATGTAGAACGTATAACATTGTCTAGACAAATTTCAAAATTGACGCAAAATCATTTCTTAATAAAAAAAAAAAGATTCTTGGAAAAATTCGACGATTTATTGAAAATTTTGAAACTTTTAAATCTATATATCTATATAGATAAGATATCTATATAGATAAGAGATGGAAAAAATTAGTCAGTTTGTAATTCAGCGAGTTGTGGAAAATCTGGTACTTCTCAATTGATTCGGGCGATACTAGGGTGAGTCCGGGATAGTTGGCCACAGTTTTTTCAAGAATCCGTCAAAATAAAAGTACAGACGTTTCTTAACTTATCTTCATTTGTAATTATACTTTGAACATTTAACTTTAAGATAATTTACGAAACCAAAACACACTCCTACCAGATCAACCTTAAAATTACTATTTTTTAAAATCACTATTGGCTATCTCTCCCGGAGTATCCGGGCGTGATGGCCATAAGAGTAGAGGTGAGGTGGCCAGTTACCCATCATTATGCGCTCGGTTTTCTCTTTGGTTTTATGTTTTGATTCTTTTTTTTTTCTTTTGACCACATCTAGAATGCATATAATCGAAATCAGTATACTTTTTGTGTACCCAAAAATGACACACTATCCAATGAAGCCAGTCCTCGATGAGACGAGTTTCATAATAATTTTCTCCATTACATTTTTTGGCATTGTTCTTATATCGTCTTTCTAAGGTCTTCCTAGGTATTTCGTAGGTCCTAGCAGCCGCACGAACCGAGAATTCGTCATTTTTTACAGTAGCTGTTTTTAATGATTCTTGAGTCCAGTTCCCTCGTAAAGCAATTGCTTTTCTCTTGTACTTATTAGGCATCTAAAACAAATGTAGAAAAAATGAATTACTTGAACACATCACAACTAATATTATGGCCATTATACACCGACTGTGCGTGGCCATTTCTCCTACTCTCCCGGAAGAGATGGCCACATCTAAATAGTAAATAAGTAGAAACAATACATGCGAAATCTTGAGGTTATAATAAAGCAATGTTCGTCAACCATTCAAGAAATCCAAAAGTAACCATTACTCTTACAAAATAACATCACCACAATGTAAAACATGGAACCTTTAAGAAAATTTTACAGTAGACCGAATAATTAAAAAGGATTTTACTTACTGAACTGTTTTTTGTCAAACTTTTGCTCGTATGCTTACACCTGCGCACAACGCGAAGCGAATTTACGGGTTATACGCAGTTAGAAATTTAAAAAAATCGATTTTTTTTATTGCATTTACGGAATGAACAAATATGTAAGTATATTCCCTGAAAATTTCATATCGATCCGAGCGAATATTTTCGAGCATATGGGCTCGAGAATATCCACACATATTTGTAAGGACGCGTCTCCGAGCGTCCGAGAAACGTCAAACGCGTTTTTCTCAAAACGGCGTTTTCAAAGTCGGTGAGCACGATTTCTCAATAACGGCTCAACCGGTCGGTCTGCAATTTTAACCTAACCTTGTCAGATATATTGTTCAGGTATTGATCGAAGGAATAAGATTTCCAATAATTATTTCTATTTTTTTCCAACGATATAACGAAAAAAAATTGGTCGAAAATCGAAATTGTTCCTTTTCGGAGCCACCATTTTGTCAAAAATTAAAATTTCGATTATTCCTTCGATCAATACCTGGATTCATCTATCCCCTAAAAGAATCTTTTTGGTTTTTTCATTTTAGATAATCCAAACCGGAGATACTTTGCTCACCGCCGGAAACTTTTTTTCGGGGACCTCCAGGATACTTCCTACAGGAGCAAGGTTAATGAATATTTTTGAAAATGAAAAATGCCAATCTAAAGCAAAAAGATGCCACTACACTGCCTAATACTTTTCGTTTTGCCCAAATGAAATCCTTTTCTAGAAAAAAAATTCGTGAAAAAACGACTTTTTTGGCCTTGCAACTGCGTATAACGTCTTAAGGCCTTCGGCCGCAGTAACGGATATGAAATGATGTGCGATTTTAACAACTTTTTTTCGTATGAAAAAGTGATTCACTCGTAAAATTAATTACACATCTATTTAATATGAATATCAAGCTGTTAGAAAATATATATATAAATTTTTTTCGATGTACGAAATGACCGACTACTAATATTTTATTTTGTTATCTTTTTTTAGGCGCTCCGTGGCGTGACATTTACCATCCAAATTTTTTTACCTAGAACAAAAAACAAAAATTCTCGTCAATCTACATTAGAATACCTAGAGAAGTGCGTACGGGATTTAAAAAATATTGTTTTATGCAAAAGTCGTAGGTATTTGAACTTAAGAAATGAATTTTCATTGAAAAATTTCGTTATAACTGCTCATAAGCTGCTCATAAAATGAAAAGTTTTCGAGTAATCAGAAATTCCGTACGTACTTCTCTGCAAAATGCAATTAGGTACATAACTTTTTAATTTGAAGTAAATCGAGTGAAAATTGTTGAAGTTATTTGTCACGCCAATTGGAAAAAAGCTGTTTCGAGAAGTTTCGAGTAATCGGCCATTTTGTACATCGAAAAAAAATATATATATTTTCTAACAGCTTGATATTCATACTAAATAGATGTGTAATTAATTTTATGAGTGTACCACTTTTTCATACGAAAAAAAAAATGGTTGAATTCGCACATGATTTTATACCCGTTACTGTGGCCTAAGGCCTTAAGCAGAAACAGGTGGAATCTAGTGGGCGATTTTATTTAATATTTCTACTGGCCATCTCTCCCTTATGGCCAACTCCCCCGGAATTACCCTACATCCGGTTACGTTCGTAATTTGCGCGCTTTATTCCAAAATAGTAACGCAGTATCGGGAGGCCTTGTTCCATACGTTGATTTTCTTTTATTCGTTGCGCTGGCACGCCCATATGCTCGAGAGTTGCGTGGTGCGCTGCTCGCGCTTATCTTAATATAATCCGGATCGGAAACTTGCGGGCTCTTGAGGCCGATCGGAGCCGTCTCTTTAGCGAGCACATACGCTTGTACATTGCCGCCTATATATGTATATACATCGATTGCAGACGTGTGAGAAGGAGAGTAACGCCGTGGAAGCTTTCAAGTCGCCGCTCGGTAAAATCGCGGCTATGCGCCCGCCACCGCGTTCTTATCTCTCTTCGATCAGATATGACCCTCGACCTCCCCCCTCCCCCGTTCCCCGGAACCCCCCTCGGTACCCGGGCGCTCCTCGTCTATTGGCGGCGAATCGCATGTTTCCTTGCAGTCCTTAGACTTATTGTCCGCGATGAAACAGCGACGCGAGTTAGATCGGCCCGTGAGGAGGCGAGGAGAAAAACAACAACAACAAAAAACTAAGTACACGCGCGCTTCCGTGATTTTGCGCGGGAAAAATACTTGGAGAACGGTTTATTTGTTTATTTTTTCCTCGGGTCCTTCGGTCGATCCTGTCGCGTTCAAGGTCAAAAAGATCCGCAGTCGCGTCGAGGAGAGTGAGGGATTTTTCTTCTCCGCGGGTTGAGCTCACTTCCGGTTTGGAGCATGGAGGGACGTACGTCGAGGTGGCGTGGCATGACTGGACATTTTTTGTCGGATGCGCACGCACCCGGTGCTCGAGGGTATCATTCGTCTTCGTTAAATTCCTCTCTCTCTTTCTCTCTTGCTCCTTCTCGGATTCGTCGGCACGATAATCGACAACGACTCTATCGATTAGCGCGATCAATTTAGTGGTTGTTGTTTTTTTTTTTTTGCTGTTGTGGTTTTATCTCGCCGATTTGTCGGGCGGTTTCACGCGAGTGACCAGCACGCCGCCGCAACGCAACGGAGATCGAATCGACAAGCTCGCACGAGCGTGAGAAATGCGCGGATTCAAGTAACCCGACCTTCATATCGCTCTTGGCGGGCGTACCGCGAGGGAAACTTGAGTCCGGAATTGCATTTCGAGATTTCTCCGACGAGCAAGGCCGTACTTGGTCCGCGATTCAAGGTCGAGGCTGGACTTGTGCCGTAACTTGAGATAGAAGAATTGAGGTCTGCCCCAAGTGCAAGCCGCGGATTCGAATCTAAGTAACATTAAGCTTCGATTTATTTGGAGTGAAAGTACTCGAGGGGAAAGCTGAGTAAAGTTCTAGCTCCCTGTTTAGTACCGAGTTAAGGGGTTACCCCCACTTGCGATTTTGAAAAAATCGATTTTTTTTATTGCATTTTTTTGAAGTATAAGTATCTGAGAATATGTCCTGAAAATTTCAAGTCGATCCGAACAAAATTGACTGAGATATGAGCGTTGAAAGAGAAGAATCCGCGTTGAAAGAGCGTTGAAAGAGAAACTTTGAACGCGTTTTTCTCAAAATGGCATTTCTGAAGTCGGTGACCAAGATTACTCGAACACTAATGAACCGATCTTCTTGAAATTTTGCAGGCTTATTTAATACATAAAAATGTAGTTTTTAATCGTTCGATTTTTTTTTTAAATGGCCGTTTTTAGCCAAAAAACGGCCGTTTTTTTCGTTAAAATCGAACCATTAACTTTGACTGTCCGCCATTTTGTGAAAAATGAATATTTTTGAAAATCCTTCGATTAAAGACTAGTTTATACTTATATTTGACTAAATCCATACGCATTTTTTTTTTCAGATGATCCACTTCGCCGCAATGTTGGTCACCGCAAACCGTGTATATAAAAACATTATTTCATTGACGGCCATTTGCCACTAAACAATGTAATATTTTTCAAAAAAAAAAATTACTGAAAGTTCTTCAAGATGTGTTCTTTAAGATGGTACATTGATCGATAGAAAAAGTTTTCTAGTTTTCTTTAAAAAAATTCATGAAAAAGGCCTTTTTTGCGCTACAAGTGGGGGTAACGCCTCAATTATAGACTCGAGTTCAAACTCAAGTCAAAGGTAATAAAAAAATCGAGGAGACCTAGGAGGGTTGACACAGAGGTAAGTTGAAACAGTGTCAATGTCTCGGTAGATGTGATTGTTAGCGAACTGGCAATAATGCCATTCTTTCATTGCTACACTGAGAACAAAAAACCAATTGAATCAAAAAAATATATTGGTTGATCCAAATAAATGTGCTGCTGCGGAGTGCCACCGATATATGAGATTGTTTCAATACTGTGAAATATTGGAAAATGTGATTGATTCAAATAACATATTTATTTATTTGAAAAAGCTCTTCTGTTCTCGGAACATCTACATTATCCTTCAAATAAAATTTTATTCGATTGAAATCATTCTATATACAAGCGGTAGATGTATTGAATGAAATAATTAAGCAGTTGCTACAAACATTTTTTATTTCGTACAAAAATATAATCAATAGAATTAATTATTTATTCACTACATCGAAACGAATATGCCATGGGACGTAAGTTTTTCAATTTGTTTTAAATCTTAAATAAAAATGAGCATCATCATCCACGATAATAATGGAGAGAATATCAGATATCCAATGGAATATCCATGGAAATAATATCAGATATTCAACTGATTAGAACAGATACTACACTTTGATCTTAGCTACAGGCCGAGAAGCGATACTCTTTAGAGTTTCTCCAGCGTTTAAGGCAGTAGTCTGCTTTACAGGCTTCAAAAAATCGATTTCGAAAAGAGGAAGGATTCTTGTATGGCCCGGGGATAGCTGATTAACATCTAATTAGTGTAAGTATCCAAAAACTTATATTTTCTTGGACCGAAAACTTTAAAGCCCGTTTTCTCGAGTTTTCATTTTCACAAGTTTTGGAAAACGGTGCCGGCGATAGCAAAAACAATATATGTCCGATCGAAGTGATTTAGCTTCAGTATTAAATTATTTTCTATTTGAACTAAAAAAGTTGGACAAAAGTACTATATAAATTATTTGTTTTGCAACTTAAACTGAATTTTTTTTTTTTTTCAAAAAAGTGAATTTTTTTTTCAAACTTCGAAAAAATTTGGAATTTCATCATTTCTTCGGTATTTTTTTAGTTCATATAGAAAAGGAAATTATAAAAACTAAAAAAAATTGGTTCGACTGTTTCAGATGTATCGCACGACCTCCATCACCGGCACCGATTTACAAGTGCAGACTCCAGGCGCCCCAGAAAAATCGTTACAACTTTGAGAAATTTCAATATTTTTTAATAATAAAAATTGTTTTTTAAAGCTTGACTATCGTCTCAACATTTCGTTTACCGCAATCATTTCCTTCCCTTTCAAAAAAATTGCTGAAAAAACGCTTTTTTTCGGCTTCTAAAGCAGACTACTGCCTTAAGTAGATTTTCGGTTCGCGCTACGCTTACGAGAAACGAGCGCGCGTGCGGCCTCTAGCAGTTACTCCGAGAACTATGGGTTTCCTCACACCTATAATTTCGGTGGCGCTCGGCCATGATTTACTTGAATATTTTCAACCAAATGTGCAAGAAACAAATTTTACTTACGCATAATTTTTCAACCAATTCAGACATTTGCTTAATATTTTTCAATGAAAATAAAATATTAATATGTTAACGAAAAATGTACTTAAAATCAATATCGAATATAGTGAAAACGATAAAATAACATATTTACTCAATAGAAATTTTATTTGAATCAAACGAACGAAATTCAATTTTTCTTGTGTACTCGAATCAACAATATTCGTATTATGAATTGAAACGCTTTTTTCGTTCGTTGCAGAAATTACATTCAAAACTATATAATTTGTTCGCGATAATTTTTTAGATAGTTTCAATAATATATTGTTCTCGGCTAACAATACATCGTTTGAATGAAAAAAAAAACTTTCAATTTTATCATGTTATTGAAGTCAACAGCGTTTTGTTTGGACTAATAAATCCGATTATTTACACCAACAATTTTACACTTGAATCAACGAAATTTCATTCAATAACACCAATGATATTGGATCAATGATTTTTTTCTCAGTGTACGACGCGCGCCACTTGTCAGTTCGCTCCGATCCTCTTGCGAGTTCAGATGCGTCACATCGACACCCGCGCCAAAAAAAGTTGCAATAGTATTTGTCGTATTTTTCATTAAGCGTTAGGCACCTTGTTTGTATATTTGATGGTATGTGATACGCATAGTTTGAAAGCTTACTAACTTAGCATTCGATTTGTCATATTGAATTTGTTGTTTTGCAATACCCTTTATCAATAGTGAGTTCCGAATAAAGTGGCATCGCATTTTTGACACATAGGAGGGTTGAAACAAGGTGTTTCAACTTACTTCCGTTGCAGTAATGTTCTCACACGTTTATATTTTTTGGTGTGGCCTGCAAGGCTTGCATTTGTTTCACTTCAGATGACGAATAAATATATTAGGACAACGGATGGAGGCATGGCGATCCGAAAAATATTTCAGCTCGGAGCTGAAGATGTTACTCTACGGGACGAAAGATTCAGCACAAAGAGAACGTGGAAAGTAACGACGAGGAAGAGTATTTTTGCGTCTGTTGTATGGAATCGTATTCAAACAGCAGGTGAAATAAAAAGTGGGTGCATTGCCTGGAGGGCAAAGCATGGTCGCACGAAGCCTGCACTGGTGGAGAACTTTCATGTGTATGTCACAATTGTTTGTCAGAATAGAGATTGATTTGATTTCTTGGCATAAAGTTTTTCCTTCCATTTATTTTTTGGTTTGCTATATTTTACTATTCAATTCCGTGAGATTCGTGCGTTTATATACGTTTCAGTTAGAACTTATACAAATTTGTCAGACTAAATAAAAAAGTGAGACTTAAATTAATGTCGAGGTTAGTTTTTGAATTTTTAATAAAGTTTTTTGAATAACAATGTGTTTTGACATAATTTATACCCATAATTCGCACCAATTCCCAGGCGTTTCAACTCACCTCGATAGCTGTTTCAACTTACCTCGATATGAGGAGATTTGAAACAAAACGACTTGTTATACTTAAATGTTTTTTTTACCGGCCAGATAGTTCTTGGAGTCATTTCTAGTTGAAAATCGATTAGTCGATTAAAAAAGCTACAAAACAACTTTATATTTACCCGAATCTCTCATTTCGATTGCGAGATATGGGGTGAAATCTTAAAAATTGTTTCAACCCTCCTAGGTCTCCCCTATACATTCGAGTACAGTCTCAAGTACAGAATCAAGGCTGAATGTGGAAAAAATTGCGTAAAGATCAATCTCGGGTGAAAATTAGCGCAAAAATCAGGCAACGTTCAGTTCGGATTGTAGTCTTATCTCGAAACCGGAGAAAAAAATCAAGTTTTATCCTGAATTTAATGGAGGGGGACCCAAAGTGGGCACTCTAAGGGAAATAAAAAAAGCAGTTCTAAAATGTCATATTCAAGCTATTTTTTTTTGCTATCGGGTGCTAAATTTATCGTACTTTAATATTAAATTCACCCATTTCCAGTAAATCTTCAAAATACAAATAATAAAACCAATTTAAAAACTTTAAGAAAAGCCCGCTTTGCCCACGGGGGTAGTCTAAGGCGGGCACGGCTTCTGGGCAAAGCGGGCACGTAGAGGGTAAAGCGAGCACCCTGCATTTTTTTCTGAGATTAGGTATAAATAAGAAGAAAACAGGGAATCATAGACGGAAAAACTATGAATGAACCCACATATTTTATTGCAGACGAATCATTATTATTATCATGAAAGAACAAAAACTTTACGTGTCTTCTTAAAGCCTTAGGCCACTCTAGAGGCCGAAAAAATAGGCTTTTTGGGGATTTTTTTCAGAAAAACTACAAAATAAATTGAGATTACAAAAAAGGGTGTTCATCATACATATCAGTGACTGTATACAATAATTTTTTTGAAGCGACTAATTTCAAAATGGCGGCAGTGCAGCGTTTATCTCAAAACTGCATTTTTCTAAGTTGACCGGAAACATAACTCGGACAATTTTCAATCGATTCACTTGAAATGTTGGATATATCTTGAAAAATATACTGTCTATGGAAGTACGTAGGATTCTTTTATTATATTGCATAGTTAATTTGTTATTAACAATTATCTGACGATTTTTTTTGGCAAATTTTTGGAAAGTGAAAAATTTGGTCGGTTAATTGTGCTTTGGGCCCACTTCCCCTGCTATTTAATTCGGATGCAAGTCCGAACTTGAGTACAAGTATTATATGAGCAAAGAAATTTATTTTTCGTACGCTATTAACCCTAGCAAGCGGCACTCTAGTCTGGGAGGCGGAAAGCAAATTTTGTAGACTTCTGCTTTTCGTAATGATACACTAGGGCACTTCAAACTGTGTCGAAAAAAGACTATAGCGGTGTCCCCCTGTTGTTAAGATAGCTCAACCTCCAAAGCCGCATTGCTAGCTGTGTCTTAGGCGTTTTATTCTTGCGGTCTGTCAGACCAGAGTGTGGCGAAGTCGTGCAATTTTCTTCGAAATCGTAAATAGGTTTTTTTTCAAATTCATTGCGCATGCATTGTATACTTAAGCAGTTGCCCTGAAAATGTTGACAAAGGATGCGACTAAAATGAGATTTTGAAGAACAAAACGGAAATTCGTACGAACAAATATATACATATTTTTCGGTATTTATTGGCTGGTGATATTTTTTTCGTACTTTTATTTTACAGGGGAAAAAAAGGTTTTTCTACAATCATCGATATTTTAATTTTTAAATCTATCTGCAGTTGCATAATGCAATTACGGTCGAGATCGCTCAACGAAGTAGGTCGTACTCTCCACAGTCGAGAGCTATTACTATTACCCATCTGGGTAATGTTCATTTGACTATAATTGTCATGGAGGACCGTTATCATAGCCAAATTTCACAGCATTCACATTTCACAGTGACTTTATTCACTCTTCTCTCTTTCTTGAATGTTATGAACTTCACTTGTTCGAGAAATTCAACTTTTTCGTCCCAATAAAGCCGTCATCTTTTTTTTCTTCTAGTAGCCCCAAACACCCCCCTGAAGAATTGGAAAATGATTATATTTTTTTACTGAAAAAAATTTAATTTTTTTCCGCCGAATGGTCGGAGCCTGGCGTTTCGATGTCACTACAATTGAACCTCAATAGATGCATTGTATACCCCATGTAGAGATTGACCGTTGGGCCTGGGACGGGCCTTTACAGTTAGCCTTTCTAGAATATTGGGCCGTGAGTATTTACCAATGAGGTGCCTTTGTAGAAATGATAAGAACGGCCCGATATCGGCCAACAGAGCCAACAATTATTGGGCCAATGATTTAATTCATTGTAGCGCCAATGTTGGTGATTGCACTTGGCCCTATGTGGGCCCTCTTAAAGGGCCTATGTAGAAATTGACTACTGGCTCTTTAATGGACCTTCACAGTTGGGCTATCTAGAAGTTAGTCTATCTAGAATATTGGGCCGTGAGTTTGTTTGGGTTTGTTTGGGTGCGTGATAAATATTCAACCTATATCGGGCCAAGATTGGCCCGAGATTGGTACTTATGGATACATATTTCATGGAATAACCTTGAAATAAATTGTGATTTGCGTATATGACAGGTTTCAAAATTGGCATATTTTACTTACTTATGTTGGTTATTTCCAAATGCCATTAATAGGCCAAGACTTGATTACAAAAACTGAACTACAAAATATAGACGATTAATATATGACGTGCCAGTTATTTGCCTATTCTGGCACAATATACAGATAATGAATAACCCAAGGCTTCAATAAAATAAAAGCAGATATGGTCTGACCCACTTAGCCAATAAAGGGCTTAGATTAATTAAATGTAATTTCCAGTATTTTCGCATGGCCAGTTTTAAAATTGGCAAATTTCGATCAACTATCACGGCTGTTTAGTAGTTTTAACAGATGGGCCCGGATAGGTTCTAGTAATGGGCTGATATTGTGCCAGTTCTCAATTTATAACGGAACAATAATGGGCCAATGTAATTGCTTGTATTTCAGCATTACCAGTTTTTAAATTGGCAAATATAGTTCAACCATCACGGCTATTTATTGGTTTTAAACGATGGGCCGATATTGTGCCGGTTTTCAATTTATAACGGAACAATATTGGGCCAATGGAATTGTCAGTATTTTAGTATCCCCAGTTTTTAAATTGGCAAATTTAGTTTAACTATCACGGCTGTTTATTAGTTTTTAAAGATGGGCCAGGACAGGCTTTAGGGATGGGCCGATATTGTGCCAGTTTTCAGTTGAGAGCGGAACAGTAATGGGCCAATATTATTTCTCTTTTGTTGGCTTATACGATGGTCCCAATATTGGCCTGATCGTAACATTGGGCAACTCATGGCAACCTCTACATGGGACAGACAGTTATAGAGCGATAAACGTAGTCAGCCTGACAGACCCATGTGTGGTGGACCAAGTTACTATAAATAACGATAGCTTGCTAGGGCCAAGTACGGATTAGAGTCTAAAGTTGAGTAAAAAGTAGCAACAAGAAATATCAAGTTGACCCGACGCACAGTGGATCGAAACGGTGAAAAAAGAGATATAGGATTTTGTAAATTAAGATATATTTTTGTTCCGATTGGTAGAGCTATATAACCCAATAAGGAAGGTTACATTACATTTTTTCTCAACAATAATCTCAACACCTATCATGCTCTGTATCTTCGAACTTACCACCGATACACCCTCGACCCTGTAAAGTTACATTATCTGGCTGTTCGTCTCTCATATGAGATTATGCACAGGTTCATCCACCCGCAACTTTGCCTGATAAATGCGTCAGAAAATTGATACTTTTTTAGTACCCCAAAACGAATGTAAAACATCATTCTATCCAAAGGAGTGTAAAGAAGGAATAGAAGGCAGTGGCAAGTGACATTGCAGGTTCATAATAATAATAGTAATAATTATACGAATTATATTGTTATTTTATTTTATTATATATTATTTACTAAGGAGGAAAACGAACAATGTATATATTACTTATCTAAAACATTGTCCTTTTTCCTTCTTAAAAAAGTAATAAATGTATAATAACAATGTAATAAAAATGTAATTGGTATTTTTATTATTATTATAATGAACCTGCAATGTCACTTTCCATTGTTGGGAAAAGGCCTCCATTCCCTCATTACACTCCTTTCCATAAAATAATGTTGTTAATTCGTTTCGGGGTACTACAAAAAGTACCAACCTCCTGACGCATTTATCAGGCAAAGTTGCGGGTGGATGGGCCTGTGCATAGTCTCATATGAGAGACGAATAGCCAGATAATGTACCTTTACAGGGCCGAAGGTGTATCGGTCGTAAGTTCGAAGATACAGAGCATGATAGGTGTCGCTCCATACAAAAATGTTGCATATTGGCAATTTGATTTTTCAATATCATTGTTGAGAAAACATGTAATATAATATTTCTTATTGGGTTATATAGCTCTATCAATCGGAACAAAAATATGTATCAATTTTTAAAAAATCCCATGTCACTTTTTCCACCGTTTCGATCCACTGTGAGATTGGCCGAGGTAAATCCGGATTCGAGTACGGATTGACCATAAAAAAATCAAGCTCTCTTTACGGGCTTGAGTCCGGATTCAAGTCGAAGCTTTTTCGACTCCGATCTCTCGTGATTCGGAGACGAAAAGTCCCGTCAATTCTCTCGCAAAAATTATCCAATGTGCCCAGCAGTTTCCACCATCAAAACCGCGAATTCTCAACTCGACAAAAAGACCACACTTGGATCGAAAAAATTGAGCACCACTAGAGCGTCTAAGCATCGCGCAAGACTGTCCGTAGAAATTTCGTGGTGGTTCGCGTGCGATTGCAAACACTTTATCCCTATTCCCGTGTATTCGAGAAGATTTTAACGAGCTGAAAATGTAGTTCTTGTATCTTGCGCTTTTGCACCAGGCTCGCGTAGTGCGACGGGGGCTGAGGGGGGCGACTTTGCGGGTGTCTCTCGTTTATGCAAATCCGTTTGCGTTAACGGCTGGCTCTAAATCTTGAGTGTGCGCGCTCACTCTCGCGCCGCAATAACTCATCGGACACACCACCATCGTCCACCGTGAGATGTATGTCGGCGGTCGCGGTAATTCCTGCTGGGATCGTTCGGACCCACGAGCAACCTCGAGAGCACGCAGTTCGGATACTGTGTTAAAAGCTCGGGCGTTGGCAAAATTGATTTTGAATCGGCCAATCGATTATAAAAATCGTGCGGAACATTCGATGTGTTACCTTTGACATTAAACAGTTTTATCTATCGTATCGTTATTTCTTGCCTTCCGTTATCGTAGAGCGAATGTGATCATAGGGGCAATAATTATGATAATAATAATGAATTGTTCGTTCACCGTGGCAACATCATTATTATTTAGAAATGATCATAATAATAATAATAACAATAATCGGAGTAATGATGGCAACAATATAGTAATAGTAACAATATAATAATAGTAACTATAATAATGATAATTAGTAGGAATAATAGTGATATTATTAGCAATAAAAATAGTAATATTTTGTTTCTGTAATTATAGTTAGAGTAATGATGATAGTTATAGTTATAATGTAATTTTTGGAAATTCAATGATATTCTACTAATGACACAATGTAATAACGGTGATGAAAAATCAACAACAACAATAATAATATTAAAAATAATAAAGAATTATTTTTCGTTGCAGATATACTTCTTCGCATGTTCTACATTTCAGGGAAAATGCGCATCGTCGAATTGTTGTTGTTTTCTTCTTCTGTTTTTGCATCTGATATGAAAATGGAATCGAGAAAAATGTAATTTTTTTCTTGTTGTTTTCTTCGATAGATCTCCGTCGATTCGCGCCGGATCATCGCCCGGATAATGTACACGTAACGTGTACGGAATGTCGAAAATTACAGGGTGTATACTATCCGCGCGAGGAATACGAGATTCGAGGCTGATAAAAAGGGAGCGAATCGAAGCGAGCTTCTCCCGGCATTGACGGGCTGGCCGGCTCAGGCCACTTTGCAAGATCGATTTTAATCGGGGCTTGATTGAGATTATGAAATAACCGTAACCGGAGGGACCATTAAGGTGCTGAACATTGAGAGTGCTTTTAAAAATGAGATAAATAACAGGAAATGAATTAATAAAAATAATGGAATAAATCGAATCAAGAAATAAAATTAATAAGAGAAAAGAGAAATTACGTTAATAATATAAATAAATTACTTATGTCATTGCTTCTTTCCCCAATGTATTGAAATGCCACAGGAATTTCATTGTAATCGACAAGGTTGTTGGTGCGCCAAAAAAATCGAAATACTTCGGTTTATTTAAGTTCAGTTGAGATTGGTTTTGGCGGGATTTCGAAGCAATCGATAAATGGCAATTCTCGAAGGTGCGGGCGTTCGGACCGAACGGATCGGGTAGGTCGAAGGTCGGGTCTCAGGAACGTAAGCTTTGCTCTGCATTCCGTGCGAATTTTAAGGACGAAGAAACAGCCTTGGCCAGACCCGCGGAGAATTCTACTCGCAACCGTGGAAGAGAGGCGGAGAAGACGAAGAAGAGAGAGAGAGAGAGAAGAAAAAATAATTTAAAAAACACATATACGCACACAAATAGAACCGAGCTGCCAAGAAGTTCGCGTGGCTGTTGACCAGCTGGGGAGGGGGACAGGCGTATAAAAGCCTTCATCTACGCCTGGTGCCGAAACGAACTATATATACCGGGTGTCCCAGGCGAATTAATCCTCAAAAGGAATTTTCCTCGCTTAGGGTGGATCGTCAAAGATGGATTGATGCAATATTTACGATGATGATTCACGCGACAAAATGTACCAAAAAAACAACAGAGGTAATTAATGAACAGTAGAGTTACTTAATTCCACATTTAGTTGCTCTATGTCGTCACGAAATATATCTATGTCGGAATTGTATAATTTATATGGAATCTATAAAAAATGTATCAATATGTATAACACATATTAAGAGGCCAGTCCACCTTGAAAATTTCAAAAAATCGAAAGCAAGCACGACTCGTGCTCCATCGTATCTCAAAAACTAATAAACTGATTCTCTTGAAGTTTGGACCACATATTGCAAACATGATTCGCAACAAGATGATCCGCGATGATTTAAAAAATTTTATTTTTACTCTTTTTTTTGCGAAAAACTGCGAAAAAAACGCGTTTTTTTTCTTTTTTCGGTTTTCATCTATCATTTCTTTATTTATCGATAAAACTTTATATCCAAGGGTCATTTTGTAGCTGGTGTCATACTGAATCTAATGGACTTCGATGTTTTTGTTTCAGACAAGCCGTTGCCGATTTGTGATGGAGCTACCTAGCCCACATGTTTTTCAGGCGTTACGTTAAACTATAGTTTATGTACTTAAAAGTGAATAAAAATGAATTAAACATTTTTTTAATGTATTTCAAAACGTTATTTATCAAGCCCAACAACTTTTATATTCATATCTTTTGTAAAACACTCAAAAAAAATCGCGAATGTAGCCGTTTTTTCGTGGCTCCAAAGTGGACTGGCTCCTCAATATATATATATATATATATATATATATATATATATATAATAAATATTAATACTTTTTCTACAAGTATAAAATTGATAATAATAATAATAATAATAATAATAATAATCATTATCATTGTTATTACTATTATTATAATAGTAGTCATGACGGCAGAAATTATCATTATTACTATAGTTTTTTAATTTGTTATTATATTTTTTTTAACTTGAAATGGAAGTTAAAAAAAATTGTTATTATATAAAAACATTATTTATTTATTTTTTGTTATTATTATGATTCTTATCATGTATAAGTATCCAAAAATAAATCTCTATTTTTATTACAAAATTCGAAGTAATGGAGAAACCACATGTTCCGAAAAAGAAGATCTACGATTTTACTTGAATTCGATTTGAAAAAAAATCATATAATAAAATGGCTTATCTCGATGCACCCTGTATGTACGCGTGTATATATGCACACGCACGTCAATAAATGTATATACATATATGTGAGTGTAAAGTTTAGTGCAAACGCATTAACACCTCGAAGGATTTATGATATTGGGGTGGCGTCGTAAGGGGTAGTTGATGGCCGCACGTGGAGACCCGAAAAGGGAACGGAAGAAAAAAACGAGAGCCAAAACTGAAAGAAAATAAAGAGCGAAAAAAAAGAAGCCGAAACGATTCTGGAAGAGAAACCCCAGGATAGCGACGTCGAGCGGCTCGCTTTCACATCTTTCGGAGCCTCATAACACTGGAACAAATGGGCTCAATTTCGTATTTTGTAACAGCCTGGAACAATCTTTCTCTGCCGCGTATACGAGAGCAGAGGGCGCGCGCCGAATATAATCTCCGGGACCCCCTCGACATTTGCGATCTATTTCGCGAACGATATTTCTTAGGGCGTTAATGCGCCGTGGTTTGCGGCTCTTCTCGGCCCCGCTAGAGTCGTTCGAGGCTTTAGCACCCCCCACCCCCGTCGCGCCATGGGAACTCATACGTCCGTTCCGGACGTATGAGCCAAGTTCAGGAATGAAGAAAAATAAGCAAATTTATCGCGGGAGGACTAGGAAGGGTGGGTTGAAAAATATATGTGGTTTCGATCGACCGTCTTCTTTTATTTTTATCAAATGAACATTTTTTTGTGCGGTTTTCAACGAATATGTGTTATTTTCGAAAAAAAAACGGCGATTTTGTAAAATTATTCATGTCATTTGATTTTTTATACTGCATAGTTTGTTTGGGTTTGCTGGTACTATTGTACCGTCGTACTATTATAATATAATACAAAATGTGTTGTATAATCATTGTTAGTAGATTTAAATATGGTATTTGTTTAATTGTGAACATTTTATTAATATTTTTCCACGGTTATTGGCATCAATTTTAATTCATTCATGAAAATTGTCCACCAATTATATCGTTTTGTATACGAAAATTATTCATACTGTACAAGTAAATTTGTTGTGCAATAATTATTGATAGATTAATAGTAGATACATTATTAGATAGATTGGGTTTTTTATAGAAAAAACCGTCTATTATATTCGATATACCGTTACGGAGCCAGTCCACTTTGGAGCCACGAAAAAAGGCTATTTTCGCGATTTTTTTAAAGGATTTCATAAAAGATATGAATATCAAAGTTGTTGGGCTTGATAAATAAAGTCTTGAAATACGTAAAAAAAAATTAATTCACTTTTATTCATTTTTAAGTACAACAACTATAGTTTAACGTAACGCCTCGAAAAAAGGTGTGCTAGGTAGCTCCATCACAAATCGGCAACGGCTTGTCTGAAACAAAAAAATCAAAATCCATTGGATTCAGTATGACACCAGCTACAAAATGACCCTCGGATATGAAGTTTGATCAAAAAATAAAAAAATGGCAGATGAAAAACGAAAAAAGTATAAAAAACGCGTTTTTTTCGCAGTTTTTCGCAAAAAAAAGAGTAAAAATCAAAATTTTAAAACCATTGAGGGTCATCTTGTTGCGAATCATGTTTACAATATGTGGTTCAAATTTCGAGAGAATCGGTTTATTAGTTTTAGAGATACGATGGAGCTAGATTTTGAAAACGTTGTTTCGAGAAAAACGCGTTTGCAGTTTATACTATGAAAAACTCTTACCTAAACGCAAACGGCAATTCCTGCACCGTACAAAATCCCTTCTGATTGCTCATCATCGTCGATTTCTTCAAGTTTTGCTTGCTTCGATTTTTTAAAATTTTCAAAGTGGACTGGCCCCTTAATACTGAGCAATTATTTATACCGAACGAATGCATTTACTACATAACAGTTATTAGTATTGATAGATAAATTATGTTTGGGTAAAAATAAAAATTGGCGCATTATTATACATTATTTGTATCGTTTGAACCGTACAATTATTGAATATGTGTAGTACTGAGAGGAAAAATGAGAGAGAAAGAGAGGGAGAGAGAGAGGGGGGGGGGGAGAGAGAAAGAGAGAATTTGAGCGTAAGGAACGAGGATTGCCCTCGCGTCCCTTTTCTCCTCTCTTTGCCCGGTAAATCTATACACACATTTGCACACATCGTGTGCCGAGCCCGAATGATTTATAGCCGGAGAGCACGCACGCATTCGGCCAACCACCCCCGCAAAAGTGTGCTTCTCGTGTGAATGTATTATCGGCACATGCGAGATCTTTTTCTGGACAAAATGAATCCTCGCACCTCCATTTTTCGCGAATGTCGGAGCCCCCAAAAATCTCTCAATCTAGCATCTGTTTTTTGCAGGAATGCCACGAGTCTGTCTTTTTCTCGATCGAAACGTCTGTTTGGTTGGCCAACAGGGAGAATCCACTTGGGAAGACTCAAGGGATGGTAAGAATACCGCCATTTTGGATTCACAGTGGCAAAAGTTTGCCCAACACGGCCGATGCATGGGCGTCTCGGCCATTTTGTTGAAAAGGATCATCCATTTTGTTTGCGAGTAGAAAGGTCTTCGGCTCTCCATTTGCGAACTGGAGATCCGATGAAAGTACACTGCTCGAGCCGTGGAGAGAATGTGCACCAAAATGGCCGATTCGCGGACGTTCCACGAGTCGGCCATTTTGTTCAGAAGTTTAAAGAAGTCCCTGGGGTGATCCAGAGGAGAAAAAAAGTTAACATGATTCGACAAGAAGTCTAAAAAGAAATTTAGAGAATCTGAAGGTCTCGTAGAGGTCGTTCCTCTAGGCTTTTCGATGCATCGGGGCGTCCACAAGTCGGCTATTTTCTTGTGCATGGCCAAGGAGAGAATGTGCACCAAAATGGCCGATTCGCGGACGTTCCACGAGTCGGCCATTTTGTTCAGAAGTTTAAAGAAGTCCCTGGGGTGAACCAGAGGAGAAAAAAAGTTAACATGATTCGACAAGAAGTCTAAAAAGAAATTTAGGGAATCTGAAGGTCGCGTAGAGGTCGTTCCTCTAGGTTTTTCGATGCACCGGGGCGTCCTCAAGTCGGCCATTTTGTTGTGCATGGCCAAGGAGAGAGTGTGCACCAAAATGGCCGATTCGCGGACGTTCCACGAGTCGGCCATTTTGTTCAGAAGTTTAAAGAAGTCCCTGGGGTGAACCAGAAGAGAAAAAAAAGTTTACATGATTCGACAAGAAGTCTAAAAACAAATTTAGGGAATCCCAAGGTCTCGTATAGGTCGTTCCTCTAGGCTTTGCGATGCACCGGGGCGTCGGCCATTTTGTTGTGCATGGCCAAGGAGCCCCGAGGGCCGAAGGAAGAAGAAAAAGGCCAGGGGATGAAGTGGGAAATGTAAAAAGGGACGCAGGCCTGTCCGCGGCTCGTTTAGCTCGTTCTCGTGTTCTCCAAGATGGCGGGGTCGAGAAGAAGCTCCTGGTAGGCTTGAACGCCGCGTTTCCCGGATCCGATCGAAGCTTATCGGCGATCGAGTACGCACGGAACACGAATGTGTTACATGGTCGTGCGCGGGCACACATCCGGAGTTTGCAGCATGTCCCCGGGAGATTTCCTCCAAGTCCGTGGGCAATGTGAGGACATACGGGACGACAAGTCGAACTCGTTAGGTATATATCCAATCGCGGTTGTAACGCAAACTCTCGGAGCGGGAGAGACGCGGCGTGGGCTACGCGCGCGCATGCGGGGGGACCGTGGGATCGTGAGATAGTTAAACAAGAGCCGGTGTTTGCTGCATGCTGGATGAGATCTGTAACGGGGCGCGGACGCGCGCGTTTTCTCTCTCTCTCTCTCTCTCTTTCGTACTCTGTAACTGCGCTTTCTCTCTTGGCTTTGTCTGTTGTGCTGTCTTAAGGTGGGCCTCTCTTCAGCTCTTCTCTTCCTCTTGAGTCTCCCTCTCTCTCTTTCTCTTGAGGTGTCTTAAGGTAGATCTCTCTCAGCTTTTCCCATTCGCTTGAGCCTCTCGCTTTCCCTCTTGTGTCATCCTGAGCTCTGTCTTCAGCGTTTGGTATTTTTTTCATTTTACTGCATTAAGGGGCTATACCAGTGTGAACGCAGAAAATTTGGGTGATTTTCGGGAATTTTTTGAGAGAAAATTACTCTATTCAATGTTTCGGAAAATTAAGAATATATTTGGCTATATTTGACCTATATTACATAACTTTTTCATAGAAAAATATTGAGATCCAAGCGACTTATGCGCTGCCTTCGGAGGCGCAAAAAAAAAGTTCCTCCACTGCTGACATGATTCCGGCCGATTGAGTAGCTGAAACCGAAAAAGGAAAAAGTGTCGTTAAACTGGAAGGCATTTTCTGTTCAATGACGTAGAATTTTCGAAAAATATCAATATCTAACAAAATCGCGTAGTTATGAAAAAAAGTCTGTTTTCTTGCCTATAAAATGGTCGTTTTTTGCAATGCCAAATCGTCAACTTTCATCGAATCAAAAATATTCTACGTCATTGTAGAGTAAAAATATTCAAGAGTACGCGGTTCAAATTTCAAGTCAATCAGATAATTGCTTTTTGAGTTACAATGTCAGCAAATTTGAAACATCGCATTTCGAAAAAAACGCGTTTAAAGATTCAACTATCGATTTTTGCAAGATAAAATTATATAAATGATAATGATGTTCTGGAAAGTATAAACTATCGAAAAAGACAAAAAAATCGATTTTTCAAAGTGTCGCACTGGTAAAGCTCCTTAAGGGGTTACGTGGGTTTCGAAGCCAAAAAGCATATTTTCTCTATTAAAAAAAACAATGTGTAAATTATTTTATGCGAAATGTTAAGCACATAAAAGAGCAACATTTTAACAATATTTTTTTTAATACATTAAAAAATTTGGAAAATTCAGCCGGTGGGACTTGGTTTCCGGAGACCTCTTAAAAAAAGTGTCCTCGTGGTGGTCAGGATAATTCATGATAGCTTTAACTGAAATTAAAAAACCAATTTTTTTCTGTTAGTCGACAAGTATAGCTCGTGATTGAAACAGTCATTCACTCATAAAATTAATCACACATCTATTGAGTATTAATATCAAGCTGTGAGATTTTTTTTTTCGATGTACACAATGACCGACTACTCATATTTTCTTTTGTTATCTTTTTTTTAAGCACTCCGCGGCGTGACATTTAGCATCCACATTTTCTTACCTAGAACAAAAAACAAAAATTCTCGTTAATCTACATTAGAATACCTAGAGAAGTACGTACGGAATTCAAAAAATATTATTTTATTCAAAAGTTGTAGGTATTTGAACTTGAGAAATGAATTTTCAGTGAAAAATTTCGTTATAACTGGTCATAAACTGCTCATGAAATGAAAAGTTTTCGATTAATCAGAAATTTCGTACGTCCTTCTGTGCGAAATGCAATTAGGAACATAACTTTTAAATTTCAAGTAAAGCAAGTAAAAATTGTTGAAGTTACTTGTCACGCTAATTGGAAAAAAGCTGTTTCGAGAAGTTTCGAGCAGTGGGCCATTTTGTACATCGAAAAAAAATTCTAACAGCTTGATATTCATACTAAATAGATGGGTAATTAATTTTATGAGTGAATCACTTTTTCATACGAAAAAAAATGGTTAAATTCGCACATCATTCAGAGTTGGACGTAATTCTATTTATAAATACGAATACTAATTTATTCACATCGTGATTTTCATGTGAATATAAATATAATTTTTTTCATACTTCACTTATTGTAAATACGAATACAAATACATGCACAGAAAAAATTGTGAATATTCACAAAAAATGTGAATATTTACAAGAATACCTGTGAATTGAAAAAAGTTCACATGAAAATCTGCAAATGTATTCACAAAAAATTGTAAATACAAAAAAATCACAAAATAAGTTGTGATTTTTTTCGTATTTAAGACAAATTAAAATCAAATTCACAATGATTTGATTAAAATTTACACCAACCGTGAGTTCTTACATATTTTGAAACAAAACATTGCGTCGATGCAAAGAAATTTTTGCAAAAAAAGTTGTGAGTTTCAAATATTACATTACAAATATGAACAAATTCACAAAATGAGTTGTGAATTTCCTCAAGTTGAAGAAAATTAAAATCGAATTCACGACAGTTATATCAAAATTTACATCACAAGTGAGTTCTTACGTATTTTGAGAGAAATCATCCTGTTGAGGCAATGATATTTTCGCAAAAGAAGTTTTGTGCAAAAATTCCTTTGCTTCGAGGCAATGTTTTCCCTCCAAATACGTACGAACTCACTTTTGGTGCAAATTTTAATCTAATCATTGTGAATTTAATTTTAACTTGTCTTAAATACGAAAAAATTGACAACTTATTTTGTGAATTTTTTTGTATTTACAATTTGTTCTGAATACATTTGCATTCACCGATTTTTATGTGATTTTTTTTTAATTCACAGGATTTTTCGTAAATATTCAGATTTTTGTGAATATTCACAATTTTTTCTGTGATTTTTTTTGTATGTTCTGAACATTTGTGAATACAATTGTATTTGTATGCATGCATGTGAATGCAAATAAGTGAAATATGAATAAATTTGTATTTATATTCACATGAAAATCAGGATGTGAATGAATTCGTATTCGTATTTATAAATAGAATTAGGCCCAACTCTGACATGATTTTATACCCGTTACTGTGGCCTAAGGCCTTAAATCTTTGGGAGAATATTATAGACATATTATACTATTAGATGATAAAATAATTTAAAAAATAGATTTTTTGTAATTTTCGAACCCGGGTTACCCCTTAAGGTATCTTCCGCACTCTTTCCGTCTTTTCATGTCTCGCTTCAGCTCCACTGTCTCTTTTTCTTTTGGCTCTCTCTCCCTCTTGTATTGTCTTGAAGTCCCTCTTCAGTTTTGTCGTTCTCTTTCCATCTCCCCGTCCAGTTGCTTCCTCCTTCGCTCTCTCGAGCTTTACGTTAGTTCTCAATCGACGAATATAATATGGCGGACGGATACTCGTGTGAACACGGCCAGCGGCTCGAGTGTTCCTTCTTTGGCTCAAACTCCCGTCCCGTTTTCACGGAATGTTTGGTGAAACAGTTTGACGGGCTTACATAATTGTCGAGCAAACGTTGACTGTCGTCTTTCGTCCGAAGTCTCGAAGGAACGTCGAAGATCCGGCGAGTCGCGCGACCGACCGAGCCATGTATATAAATCGCGCTTGTGTATTTTTTTTTCCTTGAACGAATGTAAACACGCCTTAGGCACGAAACAAATTCAAGCCCCAGATCTGTAGGAGACACATATGAGAATTTTTTTATCACGTTCGTCATTGGTTTTCCTTAGCATGAGGCCTGTTCGGGCTTGGTTCGGGTGCCCGGTCATTTTTTCGTCCCCCTTTGTTTGTTTTGTCACCTTATAGTGCTCGGACAAAGGGACACGTGAGTGCGGGACGATCGAGGTGTCGAAAGAGGAACAATACCCCCTTAAACGGGCCCCGTACCAGCGTCCTATGATTAGCACAGCTTTACACGGAATTTCCAAACGTCGGACGAACCGGGCACTCTGAGTTTGTGCCAAAAATTAACGGGGATAACGCGTGAGAACGGGGGAAGTCGATCTCACCTTGCGCAGACTCGATTCCGCTATTTTTCATTATTATCACGAGCGTTCGAGCGATCCAAAGACTGGTAAAAACTGAAATTAATCTCCCGAAGGGCACACATATCGAAGGGCAGGGGCTAGAGGGGGACAGAGAGACAGGAGCAGGGGCAGGAGACTATATATATAGAGGTTATGTTTGAAAAATCTATAGCATGATATTCGATAAAACTCTCTAATTATCACAATGATATTAACGATTCGGAAAGTTTAGTATGTAAAAATTGCTGGTTCTTCTCCTGACAGACGAGAGATGCTTGGAGCTTTCCCTTAAAAAACGGTACCTGGCGCGATGATTGGTGAGTGACAAGTGAAAAAATGGAGGAAAAAGAGCTGGAGAGAGAGCTGCTTTAGTACTTTGGTCGATCGTGTAATAACGAGCTGTTGTATATATAGACCATTTGCACGCGCTTCGTCGTATATCGCGTTACGCTTACGTGTGTGTAATTGCGAGCATCTTGTGCAGCGGGGGGGGGGGGGGGCGAAAAAGGTTCTTGATTTATGTCTTCATAAGCGATGCGTGCGTGCGAGTGAGCCTAAAAGAGTCCGATATGGCGTGCGAGAAGTGAGCAAGACTGTTTCGAACGCGTGGGCCGTGCAAACGACTTCGACTCTCTGCCAATCTTCCTGTGTGTCCGGATCGTGCCGAAGACACAAACTTCCTGTTGGGATATGGGGAAATACACGGCATCAGGCTTCGGAAACGGACGTGTCCTTCGGAATCTCGGAAAAATCGGCATCGAAACCGAAACGTTATTAACAATCTCGAAAAATCGATCTCGAATCCGAAGGAACGTTACCAATATCACGAAATCACTCCCGATCGTGAAAAACCGGTATCGGTCGAGAAAAATCTTCGATAATGTAGCAAGATCGTCGACAAACTGAAATATTGTAAACTACCTCAAAAATAGTCAACAATGACAAACAAGTGCGAGTCGGGCCTCGCTCTATTACGGTTCCGTACATAGGACCAATTCACTTTTTTTTTTAAACTAGTTATTTAATTGGATAATGCTTTTTTTCTGTCTTGGTTCTTAGGTAGTAAGGTAAATGTCCCAATTATTGAACAGGTCCCAATTATTGAACACTATCTTGTATTTTTATTATTTCTCATTCACCTGCATGCATTTACTTATTTATAAAAATTTCATTACATATATGGAACTTTTAGCTATCGAAATGTTACCTTACTTGTGCAAAAAAAGCTTTAATTAATAGAGAAAAAAATTATTTAATCAGCAACGGTGACCCTATTTGATGTCTCGTGGTAACTGCTTATCGTTTTTGCTAAGACGCGCCGCTTCATGCGTAAGGGCATAACAAATTCAAAAACTGTCTCATCTCAAAATGTAAAGGCGTTTCAGGTTCCTCAGAAAATTTCTTACAAATAACAATTAAAATTGGTTTTTTAATTTATTGTTTGTTAAAAAAATCGATCATTGGGACATAGAAAATGCAGTGTGTCCCAATTGGGACACACTGCATTTTCTATGTCCCAATGATCGATTTTTATCGATCGATAATTATAAATCGATAATTATTGAACACTCGAATTCTCCAAGATGGCGTCATTAAACCCATCAAAACAACGAGACAGTTAACGTGTGACAGATCGTGTGAATCGGATTTATTCAAACAGAAACTGTAAGTTCCTGAATAAACTTACCTCTATTCTTTTAATAATAACTCTAAGATCGTCATATTTATGTTTTATTTGTATTTTCGTGCAATCAACATAAAAAGAAAAGTAAAAAGAAAATATAACCTAAATGTAACCTAAAAATACGAATGTAATGTTCAATATTTTTTGCTCTCCGATATTTAAGGGAGCCAAGCTGCGACAAAATCAAACAAAAACAGAACATAAAAACGAGGAAGCTAAAAAGAAATATAAAATAAAGTTCGAGTTGAAACGCAAAAATAAACCAAATGCGAATGAACCAAAAACCTGTCAAAAGAGACTAAATATATATTTTTGTATTTTTACATGATTAATAAAAGATTCTTTAAGTGTTTGATTTTGCTTTTATTTCTTAATATTGTACCCAAAATAATATTTTCAGAACGGAAAAAGAATTCTCGAGAGTGTTCAATAAGTGGGACTTGCCTGTTCAATATTAGGGACATAGGCACTTTCAGTGTTCAATAATTGGGAAATTTGCATGCTTCACATTGTTATTCTTTTTTTTCATTTAAAATCATTTAAAAATAATTTAAAGGGTGATTTTTCGAAAGTCAAAATATCAAAGTATCATTTGAACATGAAAGCGATGGTTTTTTCTTGATTTTATATTTTTTTCTCACCGAATTCAATCCCCCAGATGCCTAGCTGTTCAATAATTGGGACATTTACCTTACTAAACTGAAAAAATATGGCGTGATGATAGCTGAAGAAAGCTTTCCTACTTCTGCTATAAGCTAATGAAAGAATGTATAAAATTATTGTTATTTAGATATTTACTATACCAAATGATGTATTTTTGGAGTCAGTACCAGTGAACTGCCAATACTATATCACATTCATCGCAGAAAAAGAGGAGGCGAAGAAAAATAAATAAAATGTACGATCTGTGGTCTTTTTTAAATGTGCAATCTCGTTTCTTCCGTGACGTCAATCTCCCCTTCTTGTCTGGCACTGACTCCAAAAATGAGTAATTCGATATTGTCAACATTTAAATAACAATAATATTATATATTTTCATTTTAAATTGATTTTATTATGTATACAACAAATTATATTACATACAACATTATGAATCGGCGTTTTCGGTATTTGTTGTTTAAATACAGTATACATTACATAATATACAGAAATTCCAAATTCCTAACTAGTTTAGTTTTTGAGATAGACCCCGTAACAAAAATTGTCTAAAGCTGAGAACTTTGACGGGCCCCTAATTCTTTATTTTTTAAGATAAAAAAGAAAAAATATATATTGGTACTATAAATGAGCTATAAAAAATGACACCTCACATGCCAGGGTAAAATACTTTTTTGTGCTCCATTTTCATGTATGGGACCCCTATGAAAAATAATTTTATTGAATTTCTAATTGAAGATTCGGTTTTGGGTCGACATTCTACACAAAATATCCAAATTTCATATCTGCAACTCATCCCGTTTACGAGCTAGAGACCCGTGACTCACGGACGGACAGACAGCAGAGTGTCATTAATAGGGTTCCGTTTTGCCGTTTGGGTACGGAACCCTGAAAAATTGGCACCAAACTCTAAACAATTGGCAACGATCTTGAAAAACCCAAACCCATGGGAAAAAAAATCGTTACCGATCTTGAACAATGATCGGCAATCCCTATCAAAATCGTAATTAAAACTGGCGCAATCGTCAACGTCTGTCAAAAAAGCAACGATTTTTTCGAATATTTGAAAATAAGACATGACGGAAGAGATGAGATGCGCAGGTTTCTGAATAGCTTTTCTCGACGATTTAGTGCCACGTTTGCGGGCATATTCGTAGTCAAGCATTGAAATTGGATTAGCTCGGTAAAAAATGTAAGAGGGTGCGCGCCAATCGGCGGACAGATGCGCGGGGCCTGAAGATCTCCGAGAGCCTGGAGATAACCGTGCACGAGAATTGCTCGTGTTGGGGGAAGGAGTGAGGCCCTTATTAAGGAATCCCCGTCAATTTCGTCGGCTACATTTTAACCCACGTTCAACTGCGAACAACATCTACCGCAAGAGGCTAACGCACACACATACAAGCACACCCACGTGTGGAGCAATAAGATGACCCCCCGTGGTCCCTTTCCCGAGCACCTAATTATCAAACAAGCCTCATATCCCTCGAGAGTACATTCAGGCCCAGCCAATCGTCCGTTTATGAGAAAAACAAAAAAATCTCGCAGGCTGCAGAACTTTTTGAATATTCAGCAGTACATCGTACACGATTCCTTTATTTGTTTTTATTTTGTGCGTTTTTATTAATATCGAGCTAACGCGAAATATCAAACTACAGCGAGGGTCACGATGATCTTGTTTTGCTTTTTCAGCTTGATGTTTCACACGGTTTGTAAAAAAAATTCTTAGATATGATCGAGGACGAAGGTTTCGATCACTTTTTTTTCGAAATTTGTGAGCCGATTGTAACGATCGGCCTTAAGGAATCGAGTGACGAGATGTTCCAATTTCACGACCTTGTCGATGAGTCGAGCACAATGAGTCGACGGATTTGTTTTTGTTTTCTTTTCGCGTTCAGCGAGCGAGAACATCGTTTCTAAGCGATGCTCCATCTAATAAGACAACGCAGGTATCTCCTCCTCTCCCTCTCTCTCTCTCTCTCTCTCTCTCTCTCTCTCTCTCTCTCGCTCTCTTGTATCGATAAACCGTGCCCAAAGTATTGCAGACCCGGGACTTGCACGATAGATCGGTATCTGGACGTTGCCGAGCAATTCAAATTGAATAAATCGGACGGACAGCGAGTCTCGAGGTATTGGAGCCTCGAGGCCCGCGTGATTCACGTTTTGTACGTCACTTTTGTATGTAACGCATCTCTCGAAGGGGCCTGGTGAAGTGCGGGACGACATGTAGCTCAAGGAGAGAAGAGCAGCATCCCATGCACACACACACACACGCACACACACACACACACACACACACACACACACACACACACACACACACGCACACGCACACGCACGCGCACGCGCACGCGCGCGCGCACACACACACACACACACACACACACACACACACACACACACACACACACACACACACACACACACACATATATATATATATATATGTTGTTGTATCACAAGGGTTTTGTTCCAAGCGTGTGGCAGTTCCAGAGCTCTCAGTCGTTCAAACGACTGCCGGGCCCTGCTGGCATGACACGCTTGGGCCTTGCGCGCTTGCTGACGGGCCATCAGATAAGGCCCCGTGTTTGCGTAACCTCTCACCTCTTTCTTCGGAGGGGTAGGCGTTCGCTATGGGAGCTCTCGTCGGCACTCAGGAAGATGCCTCCGAGACGCCTGTGTTCCACAACGTTGTAACGCTAGTTTTCCCTCCCCTCCTTAGCCCCTGTCAGGCCCCCTTTCCGTCGTCGAGTTGCCCCGGTGTGCTCTCGACTTGATGGACAGGCTTTGCGGACGTCCAGCTTCTCTTCTCCCTTTCCCTCTCATTTCTTTTTTTCTCCACTTCCCTTCCCCGTTGGCGAGTCGAGACGTGCGACAGTGCCGTCAGACTCGGGGTCTGCCGGTAATATCGCTCGCGCGCGTTACCGTGATCAGCTGTGCTCACAGCCGTTGTTCCACTTTGCGCGAGCTTCTGCGCATCGGACACGCCCAACTGGTCGATGATGGCCCATTGCGCATGCTACTGCACAGTTAACGGTCCTGTTTGCTCGTGAGAAAGCTCTCTACGCATACTCCTGCGCAGCGGACACGCCCACTTTTCAAAACGTTGCACTCTACGCATGCGCCTGCGCAGCGGCCACGCCCTTTTTGCAAACTCGCGCACTCTGCGCATGCTCCTGCGCATCGGCCACGCCCTCTTTTCAAACTGGGGCACCCGACGCATGCTCCTGCGCAGCAAACACGCCCACATCTTATATCGACGCACGCTACGCATGCTCCTGCGCATTGAACACGCCCACTCCGGTCCAGCAGACACGCCTACTCCGGAACAGCTGTTTACGCAGTACGACCAAGCCCGTGTCTGCGATGTGTGGATCAGCCGACCGTGTCAATTAAAATTTGCTTACCTCGCGGAAGGCAATTTTTGAACTCGGAGGTTTTACTTCTGCTGTAAAAAAAACTACGATATCGTTGTCGAAGATCTTCGTGCTTGTCGCATCGACTATTCCCATGACGAGAGAATGCACAAGGAAGGAGACAGTCGGTAGCATCGGCCGGAGATGACCGGGCGTGTTAATATACTTCGTTAGGATAATTTTGCAACGGAAATCCATGAGGCACCTGGCAAATATTTTTTTCCCGTCATTATTCGAGTCCGTAAAAGGAGACGGACTCATGTATCCATAAATGATACTGCATCGTCACGGGATCGACTCCACCTACGGGTACAAAGGATTAAAAAAAAAACGAGTGTACGAAAAAGTGCACAAAACGCTCGTCTTCAATCGAGCAATTACCGGGGTAATTAGGCTATTGCCCGAGGTTCGACATTAATCAGGATCGAATTGATTTGTTAGTTCGTTAAAAGAAGCCTCGCTTCGCGGACGCCCGTGGTGTGCGCCGTCCGTGAATAACAGAGCATCAAAGGACGCGAAGGTGAAGGCAAGGAGAGAAGGTACATATAATTTTCTCCGTGCACGATACGATACCTTCGCTCCGAAACGTGCCACGGAGTCGTGCTATTTTTTTTATTCCGTTACCACAAACTTTGAAACCAAACATTTCTTGCTGCCGTAAATTGTTATTTTTAAAAACCGTCGGTAGAGAAATGTCAGCCCATTATTTTCTGTAGTAGTATTTTAACAAATAATATAAAGATATGGAGTAATTACTAAATGACAAATGGTATGGAGAAAATGCTCAATCGGCTGCAAAAAGTTTTTCTGTCACGAGCAATGCTGATTTTTTGAGGCCGAATGCAACTGAACGGACTCGAACGCACGTGGCATACTTGTAGTGCGCTGGCAGTCCGCTGGGTGGCCGCGCGCCAGTCGTTTCTCGCTAGGGAGGCGCTCCATCCAATCACACATATGAGGCTACGGATCGCCAGCGGTTTTCATTCTTTTCTATGCTACTACAACGGGCGAAATTGCATTTCATAGTGAAATGAATTATCTTCGAGGTTAGGAATAATTTTTTTGAACGCGGCAAGAGTCTTTCGCCACAGAAGCATCCGTTTGGGTTTAATCAGCGTGAAGCCCGGTGAAAAACGGAGAGCAAGAAATGGACAGAGAGAGAGAGAGAGAGAGAGAGAGAGAGAGAAACAAAGAGATAGAGTCGAGGGGGAGGGAAGTCTGAAATTATTGTGGGGAGAGGGAAGAGTGGAAGGAGCAAAACGAAGAAGCGAAGCAGTCGGAAGAGGCAAATAAAAAAGAAATAATGAAAGAAATATTGAGAACGAAGAAAGAAGACGAGGGTAAGCGTTATTGGAGGAAGAGAAGCAGTCCGGGAGAGCCAGAAACCCGGGGAAGAGGATGTAAAACCGAATCACCATTAGGTTCCTTGGACTCTCTCTCTCTCTTTCTCTTCTCTGTCTCTCGCTTTGATGTAATAAACCAATTCTCGCGGATTTCCCCTCAGATCCAAGCTCAACATGACCATACGTCAAGAATAGCTAGCACCCACTACATTTGCCTTGTGGATATATTTCAGTTGCATAGTGCCCACAGTGTATATATATTACTACGGATTAAGAGAGAGAGAGAAAGAGAGAGAGAGAGACAAAGAGTTAACTGCGGGTATACGCCGAGGGAAAGTCTTCTAATTGGACCGCATTCCAATCGGGCTCCTCTCGTAAATGCTTTACCGGAATTTTCATTAGCACCGACTTTGTCGTGACAGAGGAGACAGGGCCTGGTGCATCCGTATGAGCACATACGTACCGAGTGCACACCATGGGGGCACGAACTCCGTTCGATAGATCGACGCGATCTACCCGACCTGGTGTCACAAAATTTCATATATATGTATACCCAATTATTCTGATATATATATATATAGTTTATTGATATTTATAAATAATTGATGAAATGTTGTTGAATAAAATAATAGCAACAACTTACAGGGTGTTGAGAACAAAGGTAGACTTTTTCCAACACGGTTTGTCATAAATTTTGCTCGATGTATCGATATACATCGATTTCGGTATCCGCGAAAAATGGGTGACAGTTCTGTTGAGAAGAGAAGAAAAGTACCTACGTATGTAGAGGAAAAAAGGCTAGCTCATTGCTAGTTTCGAACCCACTGTCTTATCTCTGTCTCTCTCTTTCTCTTCCTCCTGCCCGGTGTCGAGCGCGAGCAACGTGCATAGCGCGTTGGAATTCCAGCCACGAAGCAGCTGGGCCGAGAGCATTCACCGGCGTCAAATCTTGATCACATAATTTTCTCGCTCCGCTATACCTTGTGCAGCCGCGTCCCCCCTCTGGTTATCTGGTTTTCGGGGGAAAAAAGAGAAAGAGAAACGTTGGCGTGTGCGCTTAGATCTCATTGCGCAGCGGCTGATGCCACTGCGGGTGGAATGTTTCGTTAGAGAAAAAAACACCGAGCCAAGTAACATATCTAGGGAGAAAAGACGACAGAGGCGACGAAGTCCGTTTGACTTTGTTCGGCCACGAAGGTAAAAAGAAAAGCTGACCTGGAAGAGTCTGGGGCCAGAGTGCACTTGAACTGAGGGAGGTGCCGATCTGCTGCAACCAAGCGGTGCCGATTTTTCATCGTAAGACGATTATAAGTTGGCTGAACCTTCCAGCCGTTTAAACCAAAGAAACAAAATAGAGCCGATTGGCGGAGAGAAGCTCTGTCCGTTTGATTGAAGACAGGGTGGAGGAGGAAGAGGGAAAAAGGTTGGCTGAAATCAGATCCGTAGCTTCATAAACGATCTCTGCCGATTCACTGCCCAAGTTGCCTAAGACGATTTAGCGATTCAAACTGGAGGAGCGGTCACCCAAAGAGCGAGTGGAGAGTGACGGAGAGAAGAAGAAGCAGCGTATAAAGAGCATTATGTTGTTGGACATAATGCACACGCAAGCACATGCATAAAGGGACCGATCGAGGGATCGACGCGTCGAGTGATCGGTAGATCGTGCAAAGAGCGAGAAAGATCGCGCCGTGGCGGCTTCGACATCCAGATGAAACGAGCGAAAGAGAGAAAGAGCAAGATCGAGAGAGAGAGAGAGAGGGAGAGATAAAAGTTCAAAGATTCCTTTTGAGAAGCATCGCGGGCAAGCTGGGCGATACTCAATCGGTGCGAACGCTCGGTCAAGCTAATTGTGTGATATTGTGCATCGACAATGATCTAATGAAGCATTGTCCATTTCCACGGCGCATACACGGCCCCCTTGTTCGTGAGTCCCAACCATAGGTCGAGCGCAGCTCGTGTCATCGTATTGATTCCTGCTTTTTTTTTCTTCCTCCATCTCGATTCGTGCGCTCCTTACCCGCGAGACGGATCTCACGAGATTGCAACAAGTCCTCGAGCACGTCGGTGCCCGAGGACCAGTGGGCAACACACGGTGTAGGATTTGCGTTACTCAATGCTCGCGCGCGAGCGCGTACCTATTAACACGCGTCTACGCGAGAGGGATTATTCAGGCTCAAATGGCATCGAATGAATTCATCAAAGAGCGGTGAGGATCATCAGTCATGTCGTACGAGATCCACGGCGAAAGACTAGCCGATCGGGTACGTGCTCCTTTTCATTGTACCGGGAAGCTGAGGCGGTGCCGGCTCCACGGGCACCTGATAATTGTTCGGTTTTGGGCGCCGAATCTCCTTGGGAAGGCAGAAACGAAGACGAACATTTTGAGTTCGTTAATCGCCCAAAAAATTCGAACCCCCATTTCTGTGGGGCTTTCAGGTCCGAAAAATCCAGTCCCAAATTTGTGGACTCTCCGTGTCCAGCAATATAGGCACCCTAGGCAACTGGTGCGGCGTGGTAGGATTCTAGACTACTAGGTGGACGTGTTAGGGCAGGGTCAGAGTGGGATGAGTGGCTAATTTTTTTCAGAGGTCTATAGCTGCCTAACCGTTCGCATAATCTCAAGGAAACCTTGACTTAACGTGAGGTGTGTTCAATGGCTTCATTTTGATAAAAGACAGTGAATGGCCTAACCCAATATATATTTAGATAATAACCATTTTTTTAAATGGGCTTTGATCCACTGTGTACTTGGGGGTGTACACAGTGAAACATGCCTAATTTCACAGTCAAACAAAAATTCAAAATCAAGCAAAGTTCGTAGAAAATTACACTCATCCACTGTACACTTGTAGGTAACGGAGTGCTTTTCTCTATACAATGGGGAGTATTGTACAGTAAACTATTGGAAAATTAATTTAAAAAAAGATAGCATATTATGAGATCAATCACAATCATTTATTGAATGTTAATCAACAATGAGTACCTACCTAATGAGGTAGTACCAGTACCGATCTAAATCACAACGCGAAAATATTCATATTATGACTTACCTCTGTGTACGTCGAAAAATTGAGCCACTGTGTACCGACCCTCTCTTTTTTCCAAAACGTGTACTGACGAGTTTCTATTTTTGTTAGGTTGACAAACACAATGCTGAAATACCGCAATATAGCTGTATATTGCGGGTGAACAATAGATTCGAACGTAACTGCGATAGGTAAAGAAGCAAAAAACATACAAACTCAGGTGGTTTTCCAACTTTTTACACAAAAAAATAATACAAAATCACAACCGAATTGCGCGGGAGCAACTCACAGACAGGTTCAAACCTATTGACATCTGAGGGCGGTTCTAATGTGAAAAAGACGCACATATTTACATGTCAACTTCTGAGAAACAGAAAAGGGTCACTGTTGCCACTGTTCCCACTTTGACTCTACTAGGTAACCGGGTGAACATGTCAGGAGACTAGGCAACTAGGTGAACATGTTAGGGGAATACGCAAGTAAGTGGACATGTTTGGGGACTCGGCAACTAATTCGACATACCAGAGGACAAGGCATCTATGGTGATCATGCTAGGCCTTAGCCAACTAGCTAGCCGTGGAAGGTCATTTCAGTAGCTAGCCAAGTAGCGTAGAAAGTTAGGTAGGTAACTGAGAGGGGGGTTGCCTAGGGGTTGCCTAGTCGACTAGGCAATGATGTGGACATGCTAGGAGGCCAGGCAATAACGTGATCATGCTAGGATCTAGCCAACCAGATAACCAAGACAGCTAAAAGTGTGTGAGAAGACGTTCTTCGCGCTTAGCCCGCGCAATTTTGAGCTTTCGACAAAAGATCCCATAACATTCGTAATCGGCGGAAATGTTCCATGGATCGACCGTTGGAATGTTTCAAAAGTCGACACTCAGGGTGTCCACTTCAGGGTGTCCACTCAAAGGATAGTACTTTCGAATAAGCCCCTTTTTGAAAAATCGATGTTTTTTACCTACCCAGATGTATGTAGACCCTTAATGTACCGATAATGGAGTTCTGGTCGCTTTCTATCCGAAGAATTTTCATTCCTGTTTCACTGAAATCAGTGGACAACTTGCGGGAGAAGCTGCGAAATCAGCCCTTGACATGCTTCAATTTTAGGGGTGGATTGAAAAAGAAAATAGGTATCCAACAATTTCGGATGTTCTACCACATACGTGAGTTTAAACAAAATCGAAAGCTGACACCAAAGTGATGTTCCTTGTTAGTTTGGCCGTCGACGTACCGTGATGTTCGTGCACCGCATACGCGATACTGAAACGTATCGGAAGATGATAGGGAATTGGGCGCCGGTAAAGTGGAAGAGGGTAGAAATGGGTTCCCATGCGCGGTAGCTTATGCCCTCTCTCTCTCTCTCTCTCTCTCTCTCTCTCTCTCTCTCTCTCTCTCTCTTTCTCTTTCTCTCTTTCTTTCTTCTCTTTCCAGACATGAGCTGTTTGCGGACGAGCGTTGTGAGTTGGTGAGCCGAAGAAGGGGCTTTCATTTTCATTATCCGGAGTGGAAGCTCGTGCAGTATGGTCGGCGGATTGATGCCGTAACGCAGCTACCATCAAGGCTCACGCATCCACCAAGGCGAAGCGCGCACCAGGGAGAAGAATCCACCTTCATCATTTCAACTCGGTAAAACTTATAACTCGATTATGCGTCTAACTAGCAATTTCAATACTATTAAGAGCCCCGACGGAGGGGTTCCGAACAGTCTCATTGAATGACCAGGAGAACTCCCGTGCCCCCGTCGGCTCTCCCCTCCCCGACTGCAAATGTTTCGTCCGTGCCGAGGGCAAAAACCACACACGCCGCATCTCCACGGACAATAGATGAGCCTCCTATCTGCGCATAATAATTCAAACGAAACATGCCGCTACAAACCGATTGCATTCAACGGTAGCCGTATACAATCCACGCAACGTTCACTCGAGCTTCTCGGCTCTCGAAGCTTTCGATCTGTACACATTTCACGTAAGTGGTGCAGCCAGGGCAATGTCGGCTGCGAAAAATTTCACGAAGCCCTCTTTTTATACATTTAATATGCTCTTTTTTATCAACATACATATGTGTGTATGTATTTTAATTAAATCATGACGCCGTATTGAAATATTTATGTACAATACATTTTCTGATAAGGAAAAAGAAGATATTTATTTCTTTGTCAATTATAAATATACTTGAAAAATATGCATACGTAAAAAAATCATGTTATTCGTAGTTTCCTATTTGCGTGAATATGTGTAGGGGATTTATAGCTATATGCGTTTGTGTGCTTATCAAGCCCTCGATTTTCTTCAGCTCTCGCCTTCGTATGCCCTCCTCGCCTCATCCTCCACTCGTTCCTTTCTCATTTCATCGTTTCTGAGCGATCACCGTGGCTCCTTCGTACACGTAGCGATGGGGATTATTCTAACGAATAGTGGTACTACAATTTGTGGAGCGCATCATCGTAATGCCCACCCATGGGAATCGTGCCTTTTTCCACCTTCTCCCTCCCCCCTATGAAAATGATATTTTCTTATTAAGAAAATTCATATTCCTTCAACCAAAAAAAAACTCACTTCGCCTTTTTTGTCATCTCCGACAAAAAAAAAGATAAAATGGCTTGTATCTTTGCGGTGCGGGTAGTATTAATCGAAATTTACTCCAAATTCAGCTGCAATTTTATCAATCCTCAAGACGTATACATGTATATTGTAGCGTTCTTATCCTCCGCGTTACGTGAGTAGGTACCGAAGCGCAAAGGATTCGCAGGGCACATTATATCCCGTTTTAAATTCAACCAGCTCTTCTATATCTCCTCTCTCTCTGTCTTCCTCCTTTTCTTTATCCCTTACCCCATTCCACTTTCTTCTCGTAACGGGCATGTCCGCTTTGAAATAAAATCGCTGATACTATCTCTCCTCAATGAACTCTCCCACGCCTATCCCTCCTCCTCCTCCTCCTCCTCCTCTGCGGTCGCCTATCAAACCTCTTGCGTTCTTCGCGTTATACAAGTATATTATATACGTATATGCATCCACACGTCCGAATATATATATATATATATATATATATATATATATATATATATATATATATATATATATATATATATATATATATATATATATATACATAGACACGTGTATATCTGTGTATGTGTATACGTAAGACGAGAAATAGTGTGTATATTCATTTGCATATGTGTATGGGCACACACAAACGAGACAAGACACATAGTACTTGGGGGGAGGGATTATCTTTATGAATTTACGGATCTGAGCTTGACACAGCGATGGTGTTCTTCAACGCTGCGTTAAGGATGCTTCAACGGTACAGTCGGCTTCATGGATTAATCGAATATGAATAGTATTGCTTTATAGTAATATTAATAACAACAACAATAATTTACTTATTTATGTATGATGATGCTAATTTTCTAAATATATTTATAGTAGTAGTAATAATAATGACAATCTTCTGGTTTATTTACGATAATCCCGATTTTGGACATAAATTGGTAGTAGTAATAAAATTTCAAAATCTAATAATAACAATAATAACGACAATTTTCTAAATGATTTATAACAATAGCGATTTTTTAAATCCACCAATGCTAATAATAATGTTCAACCATGTACTGTCAATTAGGATAATGACAACGACATTTTTTTGTTTTATTTATAACAATAACGATTTTTTAAATGAACAAATAATATATATCATTATAATGTTTGGAAATTCGTTTACGATTATAATTTGTATTGATTAAAAATAGAAATAAATGTATGTACTCATTGTTTGGGTTTGTTTCATGCTATATACGTTCGTTAGGATTTAATGAAGATCGTTTGGTCGGCAGAAGTGTATGTGTGGGTTATCACGGTGCGATCGCGAGCTAGGGGGCGGTAATTTGTGAATGGTGAAAGATGTTTTCGAATTGTCACCCCCTTGAAGATAATAATCGTTCTCATCCCTTGGAACGAAGTACGCGTGCAAACAGTTTTTGACGTTGGCGATTCCTTCGAAGTGTGAATATCCCTCTGAGGTATTCGGAGACAGAGGTCAAATAGTATTAGTGTAGGTGCGTGTGTGAAGAAACACACAGCTGGCTCATTCTCCATTACACGAGGGCATCTATCCCGAGAGTATTTTTACGGGGTATAATACTCCTCGTGTGTGCACACATACACACACACACACACACAGGTCACGTGTTTGCGTTAGGCTGCTTGGACTATATGGACACGTCGGAGGGAGTGAGAGGTGTATGCGTTAATGCAGCATTCACGGCGGGCGAGAATAGCAATAGTGTCCGCGTAAAAAAACGAGGAGAGAGGGAGAGAAGATGAGGAAGAGAGAGGGAGAAGGTGAGAAAGAGGGAAGATAAGTTTCCATGGGTTTAAGGAGCGCAGCAGCGCCACCAGCATCAGCAGCGCCAACGCGGAGGGTTCACGAGGCTCGGGACTCGACCCTCGACCCCGGCACGTAGTTGCCACACCCGCACACCGATGCTTACGCCGTGAATAGGAAGGAGGAGAAGAAGAAGGATGGGGAGGTGAAAATGTAGGAGGAGAAGCAAGAAGACGGAGGAGGAGGAGGTCAAGAGATGGAGGAGAGGAAGAAGGACGCGAAGGAGGTGAAGGAAATGGAAGAGAAGCGCAAAAAGAAGAAAAGGAGAAAAAAACATGGCGAAGAAGAAGGAGGAGGAAAAGAAGAGGAGAATGAGGACAAGAAGGGCAAGGCATAGGAGGAGGAGAAAAAGCAGACTAAGAGAAACAAGCATCAGGTAAGAAAGATGAACTGAAGACTCGAAGAAAACGAGAATCAGCAGAAAGCAAAGGAGAATAAGAAGCAATAAGGAGGCTTAAAAAACGAGAAAGAGACGAAACAAGGGAGAGTGGGAAAAGAGAACAAGCAGTACGAAGTATGGAGAATCAGCAAAAAGGAGGTGACACCAGCGAAGAAGAATAAGGTGCACAAAACGAAGGGAAAGAACGCGGAGCCACAAGAATGCCGGCGGAAAAGGAAAAGGGCAGACCGGTAAAAATCGAGAGGACGAAGAGAAGATGAAGAAGAGAAGCGACAGGAGAGGGAGCAGAAAAATCAGCAGGAGAAGAAGAATAAGATGGAGAAGGAGGAGGAGAATGAGAAGAGATACTCGGATGGGGTCGCAGAGGGGCCCAACAGGCGCATACACCCGGCAGGTCTTCGGTGCCAGAGCCTTGTGTATAAGTTTCGCTCTCCCCCTGCCCTCTGCCCTCTCCTCTGGTGTGTACGAAGCGTATGTGTCGAGCCTGTATACAGAGACTTCATGGTCGACTATATGGTCGTTGGAGCGCTCTAACCTGGCGAGCATATATTTATACGTGTGTGCGTGTGTGTGTATAGCCGCGGAATTAATAGCCGACCGCCGCGTAAAAATCAACGTAATGTGATTACGACGCTGTCTTTCGCTCGTTCGTGAGCGAGGGAGCAAAATCGCGCCAGCCTGAACTCCCTCTCTCTCGCTCTCGCTCTCTCTCCCTCCTCGCTCTCCATCTCTCTCCACCTTTTCACGTACGCTTCACCTGACTCGGGACCATATAATTGTACGACGCGTCCATGTATGCGGTACAAGAACACGCACGGACGTGGAGAGTTGTTGGGGTCTATGACTACACAAATGCCAACATAGGTACAAATATGTACGGGGAGCTATGCACAGGTCGATCCCGTGACCCTTTCGGACCTCATCGAAGCCGCCCACTTTGACCACATTATTTTCCTCGAGCGCGGACCGCTCCCGCTCCTCCTCTCGCCCCTCATCGGCCACGAAACCTGTCGCCCTAATGAAGGGACAGGCCCGCGCGCGTCAACCTTTGCCCTCAAAGTTTGGCCTTTCCATTCGAGAAGGGAGAACTTAAACGGTCGAGCTTGCGGGTATTGACGGAAGGATCGGAATCGGGCCGATGAAGACTTGGGAGTTATTGGGGATCGTGAAGATCAAGGGACATTGGGTTTATTTGGGTCAGCGAGAAGTCACCGCAAGCTGGACGAGAGGTCGTTAAGAGGTCAAAAAATGTTCAGCTTTTGCCGTCTGAATGTCACATTGAACCGAAGCACACTCACAGTCATCACAACGTTGCTTGAAGCTCGTTAGGTCAACGAAAGGTCACCGTTTGTCGGTTCAATGTTACCAGAATATCATCTTAAGTCTAAACAAACTCACGGTAACTGCAACGTCACCAAAAGATTGTTAGATGGTCACCAGCGGGTCACCCTTTGTCATTTGAATGTCACCTGAATGTTACCTTGAACCCAAATAATCGAAAGTAAACCCAAAATAGCTGATGATGATCGAAGGTCGTTAAAAAGCCCTCACGAGATCAGCTGTTATCGTTTAAATACGACCAGAACCCATGAACGTTACGATGAACCCAAACAACCCCAAAGCATCTCACGGTGATCGCAAAGTCACCAAAAGATCCTCAGAACGACACCAACACTCTTTAGTCGTTAGAATGTCGCCGGTATGTCATTTGATTGATGTCTAATGGGACGAACAGAAGCCCTTGTTCGATCAAGGAGAACAATCTGGAACTGAACATACCGCATGTGCACCCATCTACTCACATGTCGGTGTGCGTGTGTGCCGTACGAGGCACGTCCTCGTTCCTTCTTTCGCCGCGATATTTCGGGCCCCTATACGCGGGTCAGGTCGCCTATGCAAATGAGACCGGACCTCTTCGAGGTTCCCGGGGAGCCGCAGGATTCCAGGATTATCGCGCCAGAGAGTCCGGCTACGCGGCCCCATCGGTACCTCGATCCTTTCGCATTATATGGCCAATAAACGAATCGGCATGGCATCCATACGGTAAATGGACTCGATTTGACGACGCGGGGCCCGTTTTTGAGAGCCCAAAGTGACGAATCGAAAATTCCAAAGATTACCGTGGACACGGAGTAACTGAAGAATTGGATGGGAAATGGTACTTTCGGTACAATTTGGTACTGGGGCATTTGACTTGATTTGACGATTGGGGCCCCGAGCCATAAGGCCCAAAGTGACAGATCGTCAACTCCGAATATTGTCACGGACTCCACATTACAGAAAAATTTGGGTGAGTATTGGTACTTATGGTGCCGGGACATCCGACTTGATAATCCGTTTTATAGGGCCCAAAGTGACAAATATCAAGACCCGGAGGTTTCCCTGGACACCGAGAAAATCAGAACTTGCATCAGCATTGGTATCGGTGGAACCAGAACAACCCACTTGATGCAACAATTGGGGGCCTCTTTTATAAGGCCCAAAGCGACGGATCGCAAAATCCGAGGCGTTCCTTGGGCACCAACACCTCGAGAGCTTAGCAGAGCATTGCTATTTTTATTATCGGGGCAGCCACCGGATCCAACGATCCGGGCCCCGTTCCTTGGGGCCCAAAATGACGAATCACAGCATTTTTAAGCAACACTGCAGGTCCTTGCACCCCACGGTGGCCCAAGCTTCCCCCTCAGCTGGAACGATTGGTATGACAAGTTGCGGCTGGCGATTCAGTTGAAGATGTGGCACTGTCCTGATCACAGCTAGGTCCCTATTATAAAGATTTAGCCGATTGGGGGGGGGGGGGGGGGTAACTTGATGGTGGCGAATCACCCCAGTCTGTGCTCGGGAACACTCGAATAAATAGCAGAATAATAACGTGGTTATGGCTGCCCTACAGCCAAATATATGTGACGGTGCTCCCACCATGGGTGGGCCCCGGACCCGCGTTTGCCCATCCACTGCACAAAGTCGCATCTCCCCCCCCCCCCCTCTCTCTCGCCAAGACCCGCGTAAAATATCATCGTAACCGTATCTCGATAAATTTTACGATATTGACCGTGAAACCACCGGCCGCTAAGAATAATAATGGAAATTGCGACTGCGGAGAAGGAGCGCGACAGAAACCGAGATAAGCCTCTTCTCCCTTCTAGCGTATTTGAACTTTTTTCCCCTGATTGACCAAAGGCAACTTTCGAGCTGGCCACTTTTATCACTGATCTCATTAATTTATCGAAACAGTTTTATATGTATTCATAACCTTATTAAAGTGGTGTGATATTTAAGGGGAAAAGAGGGAAAAAATTGAATTAAATATAGTTGATGTACCTATATGTGCTCGAACATACATTTATACACACACACACACACACACACACACACACACACACACACACACACACACATGTATGTATGTATGTATTTATATATATATATATATATATATATATATATATATATATATATATATATATATATATATATATATATATAAGTTCTATGTGCGGCAAGAGCTCATAAAACGGAACCATAAGAACAGAGTACGGGGCTACGGGGCACGGGGCACAAGAGCGAGAGGGAGTGAGAGAGAGGGGGAGGGGAAAGACTCGCAGGACGGCGAGTGTTCCGTGGCCGGCGCACGTCAAGACCATCCGCCCGGAGACGTAATCTTATTAAACGGCTATTAGATGCTCGGCGAGGCTTGTCAACATTTAGACATCTGGCAGACACGCCACATTGTACTTGTGTGGACGCCTACACACGAATCACGCGGCCAGGATGCGACGGGCATATGAGCTGCTCTCTTTATATAGTAAAATCAATACATACGTATATATATCCGCATATGAGTTGTATTGATGCGAATGCGATTTATTGTAATTTTTTTTTTCGTATGATTAGTAAGTTAGCAAGCAAAAGTCGTTTATTCTTGTTTAGGCAGATTTCATTTCGAATAGCGGTAGAAGATGGTAGCTTAAACAAAGCGGCATTTTAAAGAGCGTGCGATTGCGAAGAAAAAGACCCGGGGCGAGAGTTGCCACTCGAAGTAGATAGTTCTCAAAGAATGAAAATCGGTTGGCGAGACTCGATCCGATTTCTCGATGAGTATACAGTCGGAAGAAATTTTCACGATCGTCCGCGGAGGTAACGATCCCAAAGTGTAGCAGAGATCGGTAATGGGGACACGCGTGCGGAACTCTCGACATTGCACGTGGTACCGGCGAGGTCGCGATGATTGGGAAACCCCGTGGGAATCGTTCACGCTCGAGGAGAGCCCGTCCGCGCCCGAGGATCATCTACAGGTGAAGAGAAAACGGTCACGTGGCACGCCCGAATACCTCGCGATCGCGATGAGTGACGTGACGATCGCTTGAACATCGCTCGCGACCCCCCGTAGCTCGATGTCATCGCCGGAGCTGCGATCCAACTGACGATGAGTGCCACGACGTCCGCGCACGCTGAGACGATTTCCGCGTGTCTTAGATTACGAAAATCGGTTACACGGAGCCCTCCAGGGATCGTTTGATTGAGCGGACGGTTCGTTGTTGCCTGTTGGACTGCGATAGAGAAAGCGTTGGGGAAATCGGTAAAGATCGGCGATGAAGATTGGTCGAAATCGGCACGAGAAATCGACGAAAATCGTGATTGGCGACTATCATTGAACGAGAAATCAACGAAAAAAATCCTCAACGCAGATCGGCAAAGATTGTCGTCTGGGAAATTATCAATTGTCGGTAAGAATCATGAATAGACATCGGTAAGTACATTCAATGAAAAATCTGTGAAAAGCGGTGCCAAAAAAAGTACATCGACATCGGCAAGAACCGTTAAATCGAAAAATCGTTAAAAAATCAGCAACGAAGATTGTTGGGGAAAAAAAAGATCGGGAAAAATCGCGAAAAATCAGGATCGTTGAATAATCGTACGAGGTGCAAGCTTCCGAGGATTTTTATACGTGGCAGGATAACGTAGGCGTTGACAGCGCACCATCCGCAGCTCGGAATAGCCGTTCGGTGGGGGGGGGGGGGGGGGGGGGCACATATAGCACCGAGGCGAGGCCAACTAACGTGCGTCGTATCTGAGCCAAAATCTCGATCGAATTACCTCTCGAAGTTCACACGCTTCGCTGGGGAATACATCGCGGCAGGGGCGGGGGGGAGGGGGTGAGGGGGAGAGGCCGAGAGGGTGGAGATGCAAGACAGTAACGCAAAGGAGAAGTAAAAATAACGAAATGAATCGAACGTGCACCCTCACGCCTCAAGGACAGCGTGGGGCAGAGGGAAAGAGGCGGTGGCGAGAGGCAGAGGGGGCAGAGGGACGATAGCAAAAAAACAGGCAAAACGATACCAGAGAAGGGGAACTCGCGATGCCACGTGTGTAACCGAAGGTGCCTACCAGACACCTTCTTGCTCTTGTTCGCCACCGAGTGCGTGTAATTTCTTAGGAAAGGCGTTAATGAGGGGCTTGGCTCCGGGGAACGGTAGATCACAGCGACGGGCCCGAGCTAAAACCCTCCGGTGTATCTCTGCCGGTGGACCAGGACGACGACCGGTGCGCTTTGAGAACAGAGACCAAGAGAGAGAGAGAGAGAGACTCCAATACCCTCTGGGATAGGTCTGAGCTTCGCGGATTTTTCTACTTGCATTCCTCGCCTTGCTTCTCCCAACGGCTACCATTCTCACAAAAACGGGGAGCGCTTGCATAATGGCGAAAACGAAATCTCGATGATGAAAAAATTATTTTTATTTAAAAAAAATTTAACCACGTTTTTGAAACGTACTAAAAAGTATAAAATAATTTTTCCTAGCCCCATACAGATTTCTAACAGCATACAGATTGTCGTGAAAATTTGTGATTGTGAATTTTGAATAGATATGAAAATACTTTTAAGATTTGAAACGAAAAACGTGGGGCGCATGTAATAGATAATTTATGTATGAATAGATCACCTAAGGCACTGGCAATTTAAGGCGAGAAATCCCTTTAGGAGCGTGAAAAATAGGTATTTTTCGGGAATTTTTTTTAGAGGGGATAAAATAATCTGATCATTTTCAAATTTGGACATGAGTTTATTATAACTGTGAAGTTTAAAAAAAATCGTGTTGACCAACAAAATGGCGTCGTTATTAAGGGTCTTCGGACGCCTATTTTCCGCGACATCGAAACGTGCTGCAGTTGTCACTCTTTTTCTGTTGATATGAAAAAGATTTAATAAGTGTCATTCGTTTACTGACATATTAAGGGGAAGGATATACCTAAAAAATGATTAAAAAGTGCAAAATTGAAAATTTGGGAGCCTTTTTACTCCACAGTTCGAATTTTCGACCATTTTTTGGCCATATTTGACCCCAAAAAAAAAAAATTTATTTATCCGCTACCTTTCAAACTTTAGGTATATCCTTCCGATAATATTACTGAGAGTAACCTCCCAAAATTTCATCCAAATCGGTCGATAACTTTTTAAGCTACAACACGAGCAGTTTTTGAAAAAGTAGTTTCGAGATAATCGCGTTTAAAGTTTACTCGCTACCTGACCGCATGCTGTCCCTGCACTCTAGACTATATGCGATTACTCCGCAAATATTCAATATTTTGAGTTTTCCTTTGTTCAGTATATTCTTTGGGTATCATACTTTGGAAATATGTAAAAAAATCGATTTTTTGAAAATTCTAAAGGGATTTCTCGCTTTAAATATACTGCAAATCATAAGAATTGTTGTGTGAGTTTCCTCAACGACAGCTACTCCCTACAATCCTTACTATTATCTATAGATGCGCCTCACGTTCTTCGTTTTTAATCTTGCAATTCTTTTCAAAGCTATTAAAAATTCACAATCACAAATTTTCAGAACAATCTGTATGCGTTTAGGAATCTGTATTGGGTTAGAAATCTGTATGGGGCTACACTCAGAAATAAGATTTAGTATGTTCTAATAAATTGGCACATTAGAACATAATTTATTAGAAATTAATAAATGTTTACTCGTATCGAGACAGTTTTTATGTGATTGTAACTACAGCATTTATTCGGCGTCACTAAAAATGTTTTTTTCACACGCCGATTTTTCACATAAATTAAAAACCATATTTAAAACAGAACATTTGAATAAATATTTTCTCAAATCAAATAAATACTACTTTCCAATCACGAAAACCTCCGATTTCGCGACTATGATACACTGTAAAAAGCTTCTGTGTAAAAATTAATACACAAGTGTATGATGTTTTAATGCGGACGCTGTTTATGAAATTTCAGATAATATTTTGAAAATCCAAAGCAGGTTGTTTTAAAAATAAAAGTGTAGCTCCGTAATATTAACATACTTGTGCGTTTGAAAAATAATGCACGTGTAAAAAAATGTTCACATCCATGTATATTGAAATCAAGAACCATTTGCTGATATCAATATACGAGTGTATATTAAATTCGTTCGTATATTAAGTTCGTAAAATTCAATTCTTTTGTGCCTTAAATGTAGTGTAAATTTAATATAATTTTCACATTGTTTCATGTGATTTTCATCAGCGTTTGAGAATGAAGTGACAAAAAAACGTTCAAGTGAGAAAATAATGACGGACGAAATGACACAATTCCTCGAAAAAAAAACCAGCTGGGGAATTATGAAGAATCCTATTAGATGTTAAGAAAAACTCTATTTGTCAGATATAGAATACCTATTTCTTCTCACTTATATATCCTATTAGATGTAAAGAAAAATTCTTAGTAAATCTTAAACATAAACTTAAATTAAAAAATTTCTTAGCTGTTAATACGATCGTAGTAGGCCGACATACGAATAAGAAAACTTGTTCGCCGGGAGACAAACTTCTTTGTCCTCAATAAATCTTTTTTCTGCGTCTAGGAAAAATTATTTTATACCTTTGATTCCGCTTTAAAAACGTGGTCAATTGTTTTTTTAATTTAATTCATTTTATTTTCTGCTTTTTTGTCTTGTGTGTGGCAAATTTTGCTTCTCCTTCTCTAGGCGTCGCTTGCGTTGGGAGGCTGTTTCCTTGACCATCGTAGAAATCGTCACTAATGCGCTATTCACTATTAATATTATTATTATTAAAAAAAAATTCTATTCCACTAAACTATATATTTTATTTCTTTATTCATTTTTTTCACAATTTTTTCTTTTTATCGCTCTTTGTAATAGACTTGCATGTCTGTTTATTTGTCTATCCAGATCTGAGCTATGTTCAAAGTTTCAAGTCTCCAGCTCATCCGGAAGTTAGTTTAAAATCGATTGCAAAATTTGTACCGAACAAGCAAACAGACAACAAGCAAAGCAAGTTATCAAAAACGTGCTGAAAATAGCGAACGATTGATAACGGAAAAAAATCTACATAAATTGAAATCATTTTTCTGAATCGCAGATTTCTCCACTTGCACATGATGAACTGAAAGAAAGGATATTCGTGTGAGTGACATTAATGGAATCTAGTGATTAATTGATGATTAAAATGTTCAATACATTTGCATTAAATTTTCCCCGATCGCGGATTTTTTCCTCCCACTCCACGAATAAAAAACCAAGTTTACGACATTTCTGTGAAATTCATTATCGAAAGCTATGAATTAATTAATGACAACAATTTTCCATAAAGTAAAATTAAATTGATACTGGGCGCGGCTTTTTCGACTTGCCCCCTACATAGTGGAACGAAAGAAAGTTCATGACAGGTGTAAATGTCACTGACGAGAGATTTCAATTAATAGAAACCCCAAAAAATATGAAAATAACATTTATTCTAATCAGACATATATCTACTTGCCCTCATTCTACTTGCCCCTTACACACGAACAAAAAATAATTACGAATAATCGATGAAAAAAGTATAAACGAATTAAAATTCTTTCAACAGAATACCGAACTTAAGGAGGTTGGAGCGTTAGCCACAATCCAAGGTTGAATTTAATTAAAAAAAATACATGTTATTGTTTAGACTATACTGAGTCTTTACGAATTTTTTTAACTTTTTTCACCACCAAACACCAGAGATAAAAAATAGTTTAATGTATGTAATTTAACGTGCGGTTAGATGGGCAAGACTTTCACACCAAAGGTTATGAATTTGTTTTTTTTATTTAGCACCAAGATAAACCATTTCTAACAACGGATTAACGCACACTGAACCTATGTAAATATTTAGAAAAAAAAATTCTCATCTTGCCCATCGTAAACCATGGGCCAATAATCTCGTGACGTAAATATGAATAGGCATAATTATAAATTACTCAAAATTTCATTGTGAATTGTATAAAACATTCGTCGTCGTAGTTTTTTTCATAACAATCATCGATAATGTTATACTTTTTCAAGTTGGTAGTAACACAAAAGTTTTTCTACTTTACGTAATGAAAATATTAAAATGCACAACTTTGCCCTTTAATTATATATTTTTGAAAAATAGCATACACAGTATAAATCTGTACCTCGTATGGATTTTTTGAGGTTCGTTGAGAAAAAAAATTGAATAAACCGTCATTTGACTCAACTGAATCGCTCCAACCTCCTTAACATTAATTAACAAACTATCTTAAAAAAAAAAACAAAATCAAAATTGTTCCCAACAAATCCGGCTCAGTACGAAACTTGGATCTAAATTACGGTAAGTATGGCCGGTTTCTAAATTATGTATCTCGCAGTTTCGTTTGAGAATTTCGGCCAAGCCACTCACCGGCTCAGATGAGTCGAGTATGTGGATACAGGCGAGTTTTAGACCTACGCTGTAATACTTACCGTCGGGAAGGCGTGCACTGCACTCGTGTACCGTCGCTTCTTCGATTATTGAGAACTGTGCCTTCGAAATCCAAGTGACAAATATTCTTTCGCGGAATTTTGAAATATTTTCTGTTCCGAAAACTATTTTGTCTTCAATCGCTATCATTGTATTGTGTATAAAAAATGTGAATAACTATAGTAGAAATTATGATAATATCGATAATATTATCGGTATCGATAACTCCCATCAAATATCAATGATAGAATAATAACGTAGATAATAGTAATTAAAATAATAATACTTAATTCTAATCTTATTAATAAAAAAAACTATTATCATAATTAATAAATATATATGTATATAAAATATTATTAAAAAGTTACCCTATTTTCATAATTGTTTCTAAAATACAATAATAATGATGATAATTATAATATTGACGTTTGGCTTTGTATGAGTTAGTTACAATAATATCAATATTATGGAAAATATTAACGTTATTAAACATTTTACTGTATCGTTAAATATTGTAACAATCATTACTTCCTATTATAAATGTATGGTAAGCATTTCTTCCTCTTTCGCTCACACCCCCCTCTCTTTCTCTCTCTCTCTCGAAAGACAGAGACAGGAGAATTTTCTTCGAACTGGCGATTCGAATTGACTCGTTAGTTACGACGTCTCTCGCCCGCGTCTAACAGCCCAACGTTGAGCTACATTATTCCTTCTGCCTGCGAATATGTGCACACTCGTGTGGACAGCTTGGCGCGTACGTGGGCAAAGCGCGCAACGGGATGCGCCGAGCCCTACACCATCTCCGCGGATCGTCTCTATTGCGCCGCGATCATTAATCAATAACGATCAATCGTTAACGCGTCTTCGGATTTGCCCTACGCGCGCACCGATATAACCTTACTTAACTATATAAACATATTGTCTTTAGCCTCGGTCATACGGAGAGCCTTTCTTTAGCCAAATGCCGAGATTATCTCAATTTGTTAACATGATATACATTAAAAAATGAAAATTAAATTAAATGGATGTGTATATGATTCTCCCTCTATCTCTATTGATCTCTAATCCCTCTATTGATTTTTCACAAAAGCGACCTTTTTAACCGTTCGGATTACAATGAAATACATCCCTAATCTTTCAATTATTTGCAAAGTCATAATATGTAATGGGAAAAATCGTAAAACGCAATATTTTACCATTTTTTAAATCGCTTTTCACAGTTTGAAAAAAAATCAGCAAAAAACAATGCAAATAACGTGTAGAAACTTTGGAGTTTCCAAAATGAAGCTTCAATTTTCTATACGATCATTAGTACACGAGTTATGTGTCATCAAAGTCAAAAGTGTCGTTTTGGCTTTGCCAACTGATAACTCGGAGACAAGTTATCGTACAGAAAGCAGCAGTAATTCAAATAACAGAGGAAGAATCAACCTCAAAATTCTCTTAGGAGGAATTGCCAGAAAAAAAATTTGGAATTTTTTTGCCGGCTGATTTTGTTATAATTCCTTTAAACCTGTCCACTTTTTAGTATTTTGGATGCTAGGGCTCAAACTCGAGACTTCAAGGTATGCTTTTTCCAATTATTCTACGACCATTTTCGCCGAGTTACAGCCTGTTGAAAATCACTACAAAATTTCGAATTTTTCCTTGATCCTTTTATTTTTGCGTCTAGTGTGCATGTGTGTGCTGTGTGTGCATATATACGGATATATATATATATATATATATATATATATATATATATATATATATATATATATATATATATATATATATATATATATAATTCGATAACGCTCCCCACGCATGTGAGCTCGCGATGTGTGTGCACTCCTCGGGCTCTCGAGGATCTTTTTCCGGTGAGACGGAAGAAGAAGAATACGATGATGAGGAAAGTGGTGCTCGCTTGGCGTGGCTGTGAGTATAAGGACGGACGTGACTCGAGTCGAATGAGGCGCGTTCACGCGGAGTAAACGCGTCGCGGCAGTTAAGGAACCCGCCTGCATTCGGCTCATGCCCAGATTGGAACGAAATATATATATATATATATATATATATATATATATATATATATATATACAGGTTGTCCTGTAATCAATGCATATGCATTGCTGCGGCGATGTGAATTGGCCACCAAGATCGTGCTATTTAACGCCATTGGACTTCTTTCTTTGGGTTTTCTGAAAGGAAAAGTGTATGCCAATGATACACAGACCATTCCGGAGGTCAAGGAACCACTTGGACGCACCATTGATGAAATTCGTCCCCAATTATGTCAAAATGTTATTGAAAATTTTATCTCAAAAGTCAACGTTTGCAAACAGGGACGAGGCGGCCATTTATCGGATATTGTGTTCCACACATAACCTTCATGTTTGTACCGTACATTCAAATTTAAATATTCGTACTTTTCAAATAAATAATACGTTTTATTAAGGAGTAAGGCCACAGTAGAACGTTCAAAAAATCGATTTTTTTCTCGCTAAAACGGTGCTTTATCATCATGAGAATAAGTTACTATTCGATTTATAGGAAGAATTTTTTTTTCACCGACTTTGAGTGTATAATGTAAGCCCACCTCTGGTACGGCCAGAGTCATATGTAAAACTTTTAATGCGTTTTTCTCGAAACAGCTTTTTTTCCAATTGGCGTGACAAATAACTTCAACAATTTTCACTCGACGTACTTCAAATTTAAAAGTTATGTTCCTAATTGCATTTCGCAGAGAAGTACGTACGGAATTTCTGATTAATCGAAAACTTTTCATTTTATGAGCAGTTTTATACAAAATTTTTCACTGAAAATTCATTCCTGCAACTACAACAACATTCAAATGCCTACAACTTTTGGGTAAAACAATATTTTTTAAATTCCGTTCGTACTTCTCTAGGTATTCTGATGTAGATTGACGAGATTTTTATTTTTTTTGTTCTAGGTAAAAAATTGTCATAATAAATAAATGTCACGCCGCGGAGCGGCAAAGAAAACAGAAGAAAATATTAGTAGTCGGCCATTTTGTACATCGAAAAAAAAATATATATTTTTTTTCTAACAGCTTGATATTCATACTAAATAGATGTGTAATTAATTTTGTGTGTGATTCGCTTTTTCATACGAAAAAAGGTTGAATTCGCACATAATTTTATACCTGCTACTGTGGCTTAACCCCTTAAAAAATTTGAATGTCACGTCATTTTGAGACACCCTATAGTAGGACATGATCTGACCTGTCGACAGTTTCAGGATTATCCCTTCCAATTCAATTTAATATAATACATATTATATTAATAACATAATCTACTATTATATTATTAAATTATTGTATTATATATATACATCAGGATATATCTTAACTACTAGATTTCCGTTAGTGAGCATATAGGGTGTCTCTTTCCAAGGAAAACTCTTTTTTCTAAATGTCGTGCGACAAAAATTGGCTGCGATATTCACGAGTGAAGTTCAATGGTCAGTAAACAATGGCACAGTACTTTCGGCGTCCAAGCCAGAATGGGCGCGGGTTCGAATCCACGTTCGCGCTAGTGGATTCAAGTCCCTTGATTTTTGTTGCATTGAAAGTTTAAACTTTCAATTTCGAATGTTGAAATTTGAATTTTCAACCTTATCCGGTCGGCCAAAAAAAGTATTGAATAACAATTAAATAAAGTTAGACAATATCGTTCATTGTTTACTCGAAAGATGTAAAGACCTAAAGATCTTTCGAGTAAACAATGGATAACATTGTTTAATATTTATTTATTTATTATTCAATAGCTTCCTTGGGCGACCGGAAAACGATCAAAACTCAAATTTCATAATTCAAAATTAAAAGTTCAAATCCACTTGTCCGCATGTGGATTCGAACCCGCGCCCGCGCTCGCTTGGAAGCCGAAACTACTGTGCCATTGTTTACGCACCGTTGGAATTTACTCGTGAATATCCGCGAGTAGAAATATTGTCAGGCTGGCCTGACATTTGATCGTGGCCTGATCACGCTGTTGTGCGGAGGCCTTATTTACGGTGTGCCTTGATCTGCCTGATCCGGCCGGTTTCAGGCGATAGTTAGGCAAAGGGATTAACGGCTTGCAGAAATTTGTCTGATCAGACTACCTTCAGGCGATGGCCAGGCCACTGGACCTACGGCTTGATTCAATTAGCCTGATCCAACTAGCTTCAAGCAATCATCAAATAACTGGACCTATATACAGTTCGGCGCCTTTTGCACGTCTAACCACTTTTCAAACACCAGACCAACTATGTATATTGGCGCGTCGTCAAAACGTCGAGACATATTGTCCACTCTGCGTACATTTTTTATTATTCCTAATATTTTATTTATTCCTAATAAATCTGTGATTAGGTTTCCTCTATTAAAAAAAAACGATTTAGTTGAATTCACTAATTTTAGCCATTTATTTTTTTTTTTTATAAAAATTAAATAACATTTTCGTAGCGACAAACATTTTTCTGTTCGATTGAATTAATGGTCAGTCTTGATTGCAATACACACATCGAGGGGGGGTAGAGAGGGGCGAAGAGAGGCGAGTTATATATATATATATATATATATATATATATATATATATATATATATATATATCTATATAGGTTATGTTTGAAAAATCTATACCATGATATTCCATAACACTCTCTAATTATCACAATGCTGTTAACTCATTGATATAGTTTATGTGATACAACGAATAATTATAGGAATTCATGTAGTCTCTTATGCCACCGAAATGCTACGAACACTCGGTAGCGTAGGGGCAGCGTGCGTAGCTCTAGGTAGGTAGGTTGTAGGTTCGATCACATGTGGATGCAGCAATATTTTCTTCGGGAACATCCATTCAGCAGGTCACGGAATAAGAACGCTAAATTAGATATTTCAGTTAATTTTTGGATTTATGAAATATTCTATTTAATATTCTAAAAAGCATATTTAAAACAAATAGGGTCGTAGTGAAAAAAACCTATTTGATTTAAATAGATCCTATTTGATTTAAATATTTTTCGGCAGGGCAATGAAGAATGTGATGAGATGGTGGTTTCCGAAGCAACAACGAACTTCTCTCTTCGGACTGCATGTTAGGCCTTCCCTTTTCACCTTGATCAGGCCTTAATTTTTTACCCTGATCAGGCGTTGATCTTTTACTCTGATCATACCGAGGTTGGGGATTGCGTTTAAAAAATGATCAGGGCTTGATAAAAAAAATCGTGATCAAGGCCGGCAAACGAAATCAGGTCTTCCTTGTAGCCGGAGCAAGATTTCTACTCGGGTCTCGGCCCATTTTTGTCGGACAATATTTTTAAAAAAAACGTTTTGGTTGGAAAGGTACACCCTATATATGCTCATGAACGGAAAACTAGTAGTTAAGGTACACCCGGTATGGATATATATATATACAGGGTGTCCAATAGAAAGTTGCTAAAACTAAATAAGTGTCTCTTCCCTCCATGAATTCAATAGGGGTCCCTTTTTCTAAGGCGCATACCTGAGGCCCCGCAGTTTTATTCCAGCCGTGGTTGAAGCAAGTACGCGCGCGTCAAAATGAGTGAGCTCACCGCGGAAGAAAAAGTATATCTTATTGAGTGCTTCTTCTCGAGGGGAAAAATTTATAGTAATGCGTATAGAGGGTTTCGTACTAAGTTTGGAACTCATAGAGTTGCCAGCGAAAACACTCTGAAAAGGTAAGATTTGAATATTTATTCATATTCATCTATCACACAACTTGTGTTTCAATTCAATTAAACTGCATTGAAGTAATTTTACGTTAATTTTTGTAGGATAATCGATAACTTCGTGAAGTATGGCACACTCCAGGACCGTAGACACGAGTTGCCAGGTCCATCTGTTACGGTGACTACACCGGAGAAGATCAACGAAGTTGAGAATTATTTCAAACCAAATCCAAATGATTCGATTCGGGAAGCTGCTCAAGCATTAAAAATAACCAAATCATCATTACACAACATTTTGAAATATTTTTTAAAGTTTCATCCGTATAAAATAAGCAGTCATCAATTGTTAACTGAACATGCTATAACGAAACGCATCGAATTTTGTAACACTATTACGGGAATATTTGAAGCCAAAGAACTTAATGAGAAATTGATTATTTATTCCGATGAAGCACATTTTTGGATGAATGGGTACGTAAACAAGCCAAATTACCGGTTTTGGGGAACGGAAAATCCCAACATATCGCTAGCGAAGTCACTTCATCCACAGAATCTACGGTAACAGGAGAGAGTTACAAACAGCTTTTGGAAACAAAATTCTTCCCTTATGCAAAAAAGAGGGGACTGGTTAAAAATGTCTACTTCATGAAAGATGGAGCGACGCCGCACCGGACTCATGAGGTGTTTGAAGCTATTCATCGCGTATATGGGACTCGAGTAATCGGTCTGGGGTACCCTAAATTTGCTCAAGGCGGACTAGGATAGCCTCCGTACTCACCGGACCTGAACCCTTGTGATTTTTTCTTGTGGGGTTACATTAAAGATCATTGTTACGCTAAAAACCCCAGCACAGTAGAAGAACTGATCGCGGCCATCCAGGAAGTGGTTCGCGGCATTACGACCGATATGTTGGACACAGTTTTTCACAGTTTTCAAAAGAGAATTGATTTTTGTGCACAATCTAACGGTTCGCACTTCGAAAATATCTATCATTAATCACTGTACTTTTTCGTTATTTTTATAAGATCTAATAAATTGACATAAAACATATTTGACTGGGTTTTATTTATGTGCGTTTAAAACTGCAGAGTTTCCTCTATTTAAAGCAATTTGGCTTTTCTGATTCTGTGCACGCGTTTTAAAATGACAGTCGATTAGTTTCAGCAACTTCCTATTGGACACTCTGTATATATATATATTTATATATGAGGTGATATATATTATATATTATTAATATAATATATATTACATTAAATTGAATTGGAATGGATAATCCTGAAACTGTCCACAGGTCAGATCATGTCCTACTTTAGGGTGTCTCAAAATGACCTGACATTTTAATTTATTAATAAAATGTACTATCTTTTGGAAAAGTACGAATATTTAAATTTGACTATAAGATACAAACAAGGAGGTTATGTGTGGAACACAATATCTAATAAATGGCCGCCTCGTCCCTGTTTGCACACGTTGACTCTTTCGATGAAATTTTCAATAACATTTTGGCATAATTGCGGACGAATTTAATCAACGGTGCGTTCAATTGCTTCCTTAACCTACGGAATGGTCTGTGTATCATTGGCATACACTTTTCCTTTCAGAAAACCCCTAAGAACGAAGTCCAATGGCGTCATATTGCAAACTTCGTCTGCAATAACTATGCAGTAACAATTTAACACAGCAATAAATAATTTCTATGCCATGCTCGATCTTACGATTCTCCATGACTAAACCTCAATACTTCCTGATGCCAGCTGTCAAAGATTAGTTCTCCATGTTCGCCACAAAAAAAATAGCGCGCAATTAAAAATGTGAAGTCATTTTGAGATACCCTTTATATGCTGGAATTTTAATTTAGTAAAAGTCCCATGGTTGTTGTGATTTTGGGCTTTATGTTATTTTAAAAAGAAATCTGCTTTTGGTTTTTCGGATGCGATTTCTACAAAATATATGAACCGACAATACCTAAGCAACATTTCAACATAATTGGCACGATGTGCGTAGTCCATTTTTTGACACCGCAGGCTATTAAAGTCAGATGTTCGAATTGATTTGTATGAAAATTCTGCATAAGATCTCTTTTCATAAAGTGTCCTTAACATTTAAGGTTTAAAAAACGAGTTTTCTAGATAAAACAAATAATCGAGAGTATTTGAGAAAAAACGGGTTAAAAATGTTATCATTGGTAGAAATGGCATGCGAAAAACCAAAAGCGGATATTTTTATCCGGAAAACCGTGGGACTTTTACTAAACTGAAATTCCGGCAGATAGTAGGACATTATCTGACCTATCGACAGTTGCAGGATGATCCATTCATAACAGGACACGCTGTATATATTTTTCGTTCATTTCCTGATTTCGAACGTTTACCCTTGCAAGTTTTACGTATTACCCTTTCCTGCCCTTACTCCGCTGATCTAACCGGGAAACTGTGGAAAACCCATACTGGTATAGACGGCCCCATATTCTTCCGATTCTCAGGTGCACAGACCCTTACTCAAGTATTTACACCCAATGTCCCAGAAGAATTGGCCTTCCGCCCACTGATTGATGGGCCAAGTGGTTACCGCTCCGAGTATTGGCCATGGACAGCCCTGCTTAAGGCCTGATACGCAGTTGCAAGGCCAAAAAATGTCGTTTTTTCACGATTTTTTTTCTTGAAAAGGATTTCATTTGGACAAAGCTAAAAGTATTGGGCAGTGTAGTGGCATCTTTTAGCTTTAGATTGGCATTTTTTATTTTCAAAAATATTCATTAACATTGCTCCTGTAGGAAGTCTCCTGGATGTCCCCGAAAAAAAAAGTGTCCGGCGGTTTGCAAAGTATCTCCTGTTTGGATTATCTAAATGAAAAAAACCAAAAAGATTCTTTTAGGGGATAGATGAATCCAGATATTGGTCGAAGAAATAGTCGAAATTTTAATGGTTGACACAATGATGGCTTCGGAAAGAAACAATTTCGATTTCCGACCAAATGTTTTTCGATAAATCGTTGAAAAAAAAAGAAATAATTATTGGAAATCTTATTCCTTCGATTAATACCTGAGCAATATATGTGACAAGGTTGTGTTAAAATTGCAGACCGGTCGGTTGAACCGTTTTTGAAAAATCGTGCTCACCGACTTTGAAAACACCGTTTTGAGAAAAACGCGTTTGAAGTTTCGCGCGCTTCCTCTGTAGCGCTCCGAGCGTCCTTACAAATATGTGTGTATTTCCGAGAATATTCGTTCGATCGATTTGAAATTTTCAGGGAATATACTCACATATTCGTACATTTCGAAAATGAAATAAAAAAATTGATTTTTTTAAATTTCTAACTGCGTACCCGTTAAGCCCTTAGGCCACAGTAACGAGTATGAAATCATGCGCGAATTCAACAATTTCTCGTATGAAAAAGTGATTAACTCATGAAATTCATTACACATCTATTTAGTATGAATATCAAGCTGTTAGAAAATATATGTATATATTTTTCGATGTACAAAATGGCCGACTACTCGAAACTTCTCGAAACAGCTTTTTCCCAATTGGCGTGACAAATAACTTTAACAATTTTCACTCGATTTACTTCAAATTTAAAAGTTATGTTCCTAATTGCATTTCGCAGAGAAGTACGTACGGAATTTCTGATTAATCGAAAACTTTTCATTTTATGAGCAGTTTATGAGCAGTTATAACAAAATTGTTCACTGAACATTCATTTCTTAAGTTCAAATACCTACAACTTTTAAATAAAACAATTTTTTTTAATTCAGTACGTACTTCTCTAGGTATTCTAATGTAGATTGAGAAGAATTTTCGTTTTTTGCGCTAGGTAAAAAATTGTAGATGCTGAATGTCACGCCGCGGAGCGCCTAAAAAAAAGATAACTAAATAAAATATTCGTAGTCGGCCATTTTCTACATCGAAAAAGAAAAGTTTTGTAACAGCTCGATATTCATACTAAATAGATGTGTAATTAATTTTACGACTGAATCACTTTTTCACACGAAAAAAAATGGTTAAATTCGCACATGATTTTATACCCGTTACTGTAGCCTAAGGCCTTAACTCAACATACCGCCGAAGCCGAACCCAAATGCGGTACAACGTAGATTAAGACTGCTGTAAACGCAACGAAAGTTACGTTAGATTAGCGAAGTGCGAGTAGGGAATGATAAGAACGGCTTCAATTGGTAACGGTTATTACACGTAAAAACCCGCAAGGGGATACATAGGAAATCAGGAATCAATTGAGAGCTCAATCGATAAATAAAAATATAAAAGGTTTGCATATAAAATAATAATAAATATAATTTATCGTAGAATATAATATATATATTTGATATCATTATACATCGTGTTAGGTATTTTCACATTACGATTCATTATCGTACACAAATGACAATTTTGATTTCGGACTTGAGCGTAGCAAGTTTAATTTGTTGTAGGAGAATCATCGTGGATTTTACATCCGAGGGGGACTGAGTGACCCCATGAAGACTTTCACCTGAGATTGACGCTCGACCTCACGCGTATATAGGAACGTACATATGTACGTGTATTGACAACGATCTTTCTCCGAGCCGTGCCCCCGTACACTTGTCCCAACGTAAACTGGAGAGAAGAAGAGACTCTTCGGAGAGAAATCAGCGGCCGGGCTGATCCGTACGGAACAATCCGAGATGAAAGTGAAGGGGTTCGGAGGCGAGAGAGCGAGAGAGAGAGAGATTAAATGAAAATTTATTTATGTTCTAGCTCGCTATGGGGCAAATTTTACAAACAGGAGTAACGAGACTATGCAATTTTGCAAGATGGAGATAAGATTAGAATTAATATTTGTGTTCAATTTAAATGTAAATTATGATTAGAATAAAGTAACAGAGACGAGCCGGAATATAATATATAAATCTTGAGACTAATTACCAATGTGTGAAATAACATCGATAATATGAAACAGTAAGTGGTAAGAATAATACAATTAAAAAATACACAAAAATTGGGTTATAGTAAACGAGGTACTGTCGGGCCCAGCCAGCATTCAGTTCGTCAAAGACGCATACTCTTGCATAAGAATTCGCATAACAATGCGCGCGTGTATCTAGGTCTCAGGTACAGAAATAATATGAAAAACAAAAATATGCTTAGGAAAGAATTCCTACACGGAGAAAACAGGGGCCCCGAAGTTTAGAATTAATACTGTGCTTTAAAAAAAATATCATTAAATATCGAAAAGTATTGAATGGAAGATAAAATATGTAATTATGGTATAGTAATAATGAAGAAATTCAAATTTTAATCTACGATATGGCACGTAAACTGATACGAACAATACATTTTATTCGGCTTCCCAGGTAGGGAATCAAAAGGCTGACGATGGAAACAAACTTGTGCGAGCCTTGTTTCACCGAGCCTGAGTGAGACAGACCTGGACCAGGTTTCATTACATCGTTTGGAGCAGCCTGGAACCAAGACTGGCTGCTTAGCCTAAACTCAGGGTTATTTCAAGCTTTATTCAGCCGGTGAATTTTAAGGCTAAAAAATCAAGGCTGGATGCAGGCTTGTTTCAGGTTGTGATAAAATAAAATAAATTTGAAATAATATTTTTTCTGTACTTCTATGAAAAAAAAAATTAGCAATAAATTTGTCGGGTGCGAAGGCACGAAAAACGAAAGCGAAGGAGGCAGCTCAGAACATTTAAACATATTCTCTTATCGATATTTTATGAGGTACACAAAAAAGTGTTTTTCTCGTCACACACAGATTTCGTATATACTCACTCTCTGGAGTTTGCGTACACTTTGTGTATTACGTGTCCCATAAACAATAAATAAGATAAAGTATTGTGTTTAAAATATATTTTATAATAAATAATATAATGAATAATACATATATATAATAAATAAAATGAATTTTTTACAAATTGATTAAATTTACCCCAATGTAGAATATAGAAAACTAAAAACGGGCCTCATATAGCCTCGAGAAGAGTTTGGGATAAGCCTGGTCATAAATGCTCGTGAAGACTTCATTAAGGCTCGTTTTGAACCTTGTTGTTTCGTCGTTTCAGGCTTAGTACAGGCTTTTCTACCAGCCTTTGGTCAAGCCTGTGTGCAAGAGCTTGAAACCGCGTTATCATTCAGAGGTTCAGCGAGGCCTGAAATCAGGCTGGTGCTCAGCCTGAATTAAAAAATGTGAGCCTTGTTTCAGAGCTTGGCGAGCCCTTTTTTCATCGTCAATTCCTACCTGGGATATTGTGATTTTTTGTAGTATTCAAAAAATATTTTGCCCACGTGATTGGAACAATTAGTTTCCAGTATTCTACAAAAAGTATGGTATAAAGAGTCACATTTTGCTAATAACTTCGTAATATTTTTCGCTATACGCCGAAGATTTATGCTATGCCCATAGTGAAATCTATACATACACGAAGATTCATGCTATACGTATAGTAAAATCCATATGAAAATATAGCGTGTAATAAAGGTTGGTATTTTACAAAAAGTCCTATGCAGCAATATAGGACTCGCGCCTATGCGAGAATAGTTTCAAATGTAATATGCACGCATCATTTTTACTATACGGTGTGAGAATAATTTTTACACTTCTATAACGAGTCTTAGAATTCCAAACTGGCAGTAAGCTGTTATACTTTTCTAGCACTGAATATTAGAATTCTGGCAACCAGTGTTAGAATTTGAGGCCGTATTTTTCTCCGTGTATGAATTCGATATGGGCGATGAGACAATTTGCGTTGAAATGAGCAACTCTCAGTTCTGAACGAGAGGCGCGAGAGGGGAAGAGCGAGGGCGGGAGAGAGAGGGAGAGAGAGAGAAAAAGTTTTGTTTATTATACCCTACTTATCAACTTTGGGGCAAAAATTACAGCGCGCTGCGAAATTTAGTTACGTTCAATTCGCACAATTAAGAATTCGAAATAATAAAATCACTTTCTGCTGCCTCGTAAAAATTTATCAAACATGATGAATCATGACACAACCGTTGCCGGTCGTACAAAATTCGTGCAAGTCTTAGCAAGTCATGGTACATCATAGAGTTCGACGAATTGTAAGGAAAAGAGTAAATTAGCGTTGCAACGAAGCAATTGTAAAAAGAGCGAGAGGGGGGGAAAGAGAGGGGGGAGGGAGAGAGAGCAATTAAGGGGTGAGATGCAGTCAGAATTTTCAAAAAATCGATTTTTTTAAATATTTTTTTAAATCATGTTTAAAAATATGATTTAAGAATATGATTTAAAAATATTTTTTTAAATCATATTTCGAAAATATTCCCTGAAAATTTCAAGTCAATCCGATTAATAGTTTCCGGGATATTCCACAATTAGTGAAGGGGCGTCAGGTCCCTATGGCAGGTAACGGACGGCAGTCGTGGCTGACAAACGCGCAAACGTTAATACCCGGGAAGACAGAATGCTTCGAAGACAACAACACATTGTTGTTTTGGAAGCTTCCACATCGGCAGAAACCCTATCGATAGGGCAGGAATTGATGATTCGATGTAATTTTTTAATTAGTATTTTATCCATAAATCAAGTGTAAAATTGGAAAACTCTTTCAGAAATTTTCAAAAATGTATTACTCTAAAACTATGAACTTCAGCAAAAACTTATAAAGAATACTTTCATTTTAAAATTGCCCAAAATATTTTTTCAAAAATTATCCCCAACAACTTTAAATTTTGAAAAATTGTTTTAACAATTGGATATAAACAATTAAATGCTCGACTTTTCGGCGAGAAATTGTCATATTCGGATTCAGCGGATAAAAATACACAAAGAAAGTTTAGCTCTATCGAGCGAGCTTAAAATTTTAGGAACATATAATACGGTATCCACATTGAAAAACTTTAAACGCGTTTTTCTGGAAAATATGTTCTTCGAGTCGGTGACCACTATAATTCAAAAACCACTCGATGGATTTTCATGAAATTTGGTGTGCTTCTTGATATCATTAAAAACTAGTCCTTAATCGAAGGTTTTTCAGTTTTGTTGAAAATTTATATTTTTTTCAAACAATAAACGAACGTTTTTTTGTTCGAAA